>VCJL01000741.1:25805-38262 GCA_024139405.1 Backusella mclennaniae | reverse complement strand
GACATCCCTAAACAAACCGTTAGCGATGTCTACAGAAAGTTTGACAAGAACGGTCAAACAACTGATATGCCTCTTTCTGGGAGACCAAAGAAACTGGACGAGAGAGATGAGCGACATCTCGTTATTAGCGTTCGTCGTGAGTCTTACGATCCATTAGGCATTTATTTGTCATAATTACAAGAATTAAAGACAAAGTGACCAAGGGAGTAGACCGTGAGACTGCCTTAAAAGACATAAGAGCAAATCTGGAATTTATTAAGAAGAGCTCGTTGGTAAACGCAGCAGCCAAAAAAAAAGCAAATAGCCTGTTAGGCGATCGTTGGCAAGTAAGATTTGTTGCCAGTATTAAAACTACTACTGCAAATTAAAACATACTTTTATTAGAAGGTTGTGAATAAGACGATGAATCTTAGACCCAGGAATGCCACTTCGTCAACACGCTCAGGCGATCAACCTTCCCCCTCTTTGACTATAAATGGACCTGTAGAAAGAGCCATTCAGAACAACAACATCGCGTGAGTTGATTTCATATTATTATCTTTAAAATGCTAAAATAGCCTTCATTGTTAATAGGATCTATGTTGAATCCAGTGGCAAGATAAACCTAAGCCTAGTTATTAAAAGAATCACTCTAATAAACTAATCATTTTTAAAAGCCTTATACTGAATCCTCATCATTACCCGTGTCCCCAGAAGAAGAAGAAGCACCAGGTTCCCCTCAAAGCTTCATCAGTGACACTTACCACCCAAATCGTCAATATATCCATTTATATGAGAATATTGAACCATGGGATTCTACTGATACGTGGATCATTGATGATTTGGATATAATGGATCTCTTGAGAGACTTTAGGAACTCCTCAATTCAGCTTGCTCAAACACAAGGAAATATCAGCGATAACCGAATCTTATATGTAAAAAACTAAAAACAAAGCAATGCAATCTATTATGTGTTATTTGGCTTGTAAGTACAATATTACAATCGAATAGAGAGTGATTTATTAACAAAAGAAACTTATAGGGCCCCCAAATTAGCAAGACCACTAAACGCATCGGATACCGCGGAAGAGAGTTTTGTTCACAACTATTTAAATGCATATCTTGACAATATCTTTTCTACTGAAAGATTATTTTACCAAGCTTGGGCAAATCTCACTTTAAACAGTTCAAACGATAACCTTAAACCAGATTGGACACTATACATTAAACCTTGGTTAAGCCAGACGCAGCTTAACTCCAGAGATCGGACGGGATTTGGTGCTTTCTACGTTGTATGGCCGTAGCTTATGTTCAAAAACACCCCCCATAGTTATGAACTGTCATTTGACATGGTCATGCTAAAAGATGTTAAAAGCAAAGTCTGACGTTGAATTGAAGTGCCCATGAAGCATTTTCATTGGCTGATATCACCAAAAAAAGGAAAATAAGGCTAAATGGCCTCATAAGGGCCTGGTGAGATTACAAGCTGTGAGGTGAAGCCTCCAGGCAAAGTCAATCGTGGAGATGTCTCCGATTTTGTGAAAATTGGTCTTGAACTAAAGGACATGCTGAATTCCATTGTAGAGATCGGTGTTGAAAATGCCTCAGTCTTCGGTATTCTGATCGAAGATTCCCATATCTCATTTTATTGCATGAATGTCGTTGGTCCCGCATACTGTTTATATCAACTCGGAAGCTCGCAATTAATCACTAAATCATCTCAGCTCCCACTCTTCCCTTCTTTATTTAAAACTTTTTAAAAATAAAAAATAAGTCATTTTCCTTTGTTGAATTTGAGTCAATCATTTTTCTTATGTTTCTTTTTTTATTCATAGGATTTGGCTGTCCAAACAGCAATGAAAGTGGATAAAATTCAAAGAGTGGATACCCTTGGTAAGCGTACTGAACGCCACCTCTCAACAAGCTCTGGCTGCCCATCCCCATGTCCTACTCTTAAGAAACAGAAAAGGGTTTAATACTCTTCGCTTACCATCCCCCTGAAATGTAACATGATATATATATTTTATTATCAATCCTTCCTGATAACAAGTAGATAACGAGTATTAAATTTATAACCCTCACCACAATGTGCGTACGATTTTCAAGTACCATGCGTTTAGATATCCCATCTTTTGTAGGGAAATAAAGGAGATTTGAATTGTATTTAAGAAATATGAACTTTAAAAGTGTATACCACGTCATGCTATACTTTCCTCATGTCAATGAAGAAATCAAATTCGGAAGAGTAGAGTAGAGTAGAGTAGTTTTTTTTTTTTATACTGTGAGGTTATTTTATTAAATATGGGAGGAACCTTATCCTATCCAATCCTGGTAGTATTTGATGTCATTATTTTTGTCAGATTCAGGGTCAGAATCAGTACTATCAGAATCTTTATATGGAGAGCGTGGATGATTCTTCGTCTTATTCATATTATTTTCCATGTCGTTCATTCATAATTCTATAGTTTTGGGACAGAGCAAGACATGCACGTTTTAGTTCTAACAGACGTTAAACCAAAGATGCAGATTTCGAGAGGACAATTTCGGAAGTGGGGAGTTGTAAGGAGCAAATGTTATCCGCAACATAGAAACCATTATCTACAAGTCGGCATTCAACAACTTTAACTTGGATGGCAGACAACACACAAAAACATGTATTACCATCTCGATCACCGATGGCCAATGAAATGAGAGCTGCTACAAAGTTAGCAACTGTTGGTTTTCAAAGCATATCGCTAATGGTGGGACAATGATATAAATTATTGGACTAAATTCAAAGCCACTATTAATACTTTCTCTCTTTCCTTGTTAAGTCATGGAACACTTGCAGCTATTCAAAGATTTAAAAGGTAAACAAGTCATCTTGTCTTTATTAAATCCTGTCGCTAAACTATATTTATTTGAAACAGCCGACAATCTCGAAATTGATCCAGGCACCATGGCCAAAGCTAAAAATAGCGACCATGAAGCCATGTGCCAGATTGGAATAAAGTACCATAATTCACTCCATATTCAAGACAACTATCTAAAAGCCTTTCAATGGTTCATTATACCAGCAGCTTACAACTATGGAGGCGGTCAGTATTGTGTTGGAACTTACTACGAGCATGGCCATTATGTGCCCAAAGATTACGAAAAGGCACTGGAATGGTATACAAAGGCAGCGACCAATCACAATAATGCTGCAAAGTTCCGTCTTGGTCTATTGTATTTAAACGGACAGGGGGTTGCTCAGGATTATCAAAAGGCGTTTCTATGGCTAGCAAAAGCATCACATCTTGGTCACCAGGAAGCGCACTTTAAGCTAGGTGAAATGTATGAAAAAGGCCTGGGCGTCGCGCAAAATTACAAATATGCCATTGAACTTTATGAAAAGGCAGCTCGAGATAATCACGCCGACGCGTATGTTAATCTTGGGGAGCTTCGAGAAAAGGGACTTGGCGTTGAAAAGAATTACGCCTACGCCATCGAGTCATATCAGCGGGCCATCTACCTTGGAAGCAGCGAAGCGTGTAATAAATTGGGGCTGATGTACAAAAACGGCCTTGGTGTCAAACAGGACTATCGACAAGCGCATGAATTATTTGCTCAGGCCGACAAAATGCGCAACCCAAATGGCACCGCCAACATTGGCTTACTGCATCTGGAAGGAAAAGGAGTAAAGAAAAACTACAAGGAGGGTCAAAAGTGGCTTGAACTCGCTGCTAGTCATGGCTCAAATGACGCGCAACATAAACTTGGTTCTATTTATGAAAAAGGAAAGGGTCTTCCTCAGGACTTTCTAAAGGCCTTTGAATGGTATTGTAAATCACTCGCAAATGGCAACATTGATGCCTATTATTCTATTGGAAAAATGTACTATCTGGGTGAAGGTATTCAAGAAGATCATGTTGCTGCATTTGGCTGGTTCAAAAAAGGAGCCGATCTTGGTAGTATTATTTCCCAATATAACCTTGGCAAAGCGTATGAATTTGGTGTAGGTACCCAAAAGGACTTGTATAATGCTTGCGTTTGGTATTCCAGAGCATCTGAACGAGGAGATAAAAACGCACAACGGCATTTAGCATCCATGTACTACGATGGACGAGGTGTACCACGAAACTTTAGCGCAGCGTTTGACCTGTACACCCAATCGATTGAAAAGGCCGATAAAAGAGCGTTTTTTGATTTGGGATGCATGTATGAATCTGGAAATGGAACACAAAGGGACTATGCAAAAGCAATGGAGTTTTATAAAGAGGCAGCCAATTTAAACGTCGTTGAGGCGTATACTTCTATCGGAAGACTCTATGAAAATAGCCGTGGTGTCACATTGGATTATATCTCAGCACATGAATGGTACACAAAGGCAGCAGAACAAGGGGATATCAATGCTCAACTTGCAGTCGGTCTTTTGTATAAAAGAGGTCTTGGCGTAGAACAAGACACCGAGTTGGCACAGGAATGGCTTGAAGAAGCAGCTGCAAACGGAAGCGAGGAAGCAGAACAGCAGCTTTATATAATGTACAAAGAAAGTAAAGGAACCATGAAGAGAAAACGCGACGTCTATGAGCAAGATGCCGATAGAGAACCCTATCAAGTCTTTCAAGTCACAGATGATGATGATGATGATGATGAAGTAAGAGACACACACTTACAGAATAAAGAAATGGAAGCAGAAAACGACGACGGGCTGGACGAAAACAGAACAAAAGATGCAGTCCCCTACTCTGTTACAGATAATGCTGCAGTAACATCAGAAACAGAAACAGCAGCAGAAGAAGCGGAAACAGCAACAGTAACAATAGCAGTAGAAACGAAACTTATTACTACTAGTTTTACTGTCGCTTCAGGTGTTAATAGTGACGAGAATACCAATATGGCCAACCACACTCAAGTCACTCAATCCGATGCTTCTTCAAACAATGAAAGAGAAACGAGCGCGAGTTTAAACATGAAACAAGGTACAGCTATAAGTCCAAGTAGAGATACAAGCCCAAACCAAGATGTACATCAAAATGGAGATACTGTCAACTTGACTGAGGATACAGATGCAAGTCAAGATACAACAACAGATACAATCCGATTCACACACTCAAACGACTCTGAAAATGTGGATTGTAACGATAGCCACCAGGATGAAAATACAAACTCAAAGGCAGAATGTAGTGCAGACTTGAAACCTACAGATGATCCAAAAGTCAACAGCACCGAGCCAAAAGAAACAGCGACCCTAAAAATAAGTCCAAATACCTCCAACAAAAAGATCAACACAAGAGCGAAAGCAAAAGCAAAAGCAAAAGTAAAAGCAAAAGCAAAAGCAAAAGCAAAAGCATTGGCTAACGCAAATGTAACCGCAAATACACGTTCAAAAACGAGAGCAGGTGGAAGAAAGTAATGGTTCAAAGTGGAGGCATAGAATCTGATTATTTTTTTTTATAAGTTAAAAATAAAAAGCAAATGTATTTATTTATTTTATTTTAATACTTGTGATGTATTTTCATAAATAGAAATAGAAAAAGGGGCTTCCAGAATGTACGACTTTTTTGTTTTTCGCTCCATCATCAATGCAATTGTAAATAAGCTTTTGGGCCTAAAAATAAAAACAATCTAACAACTTGTTTCCTATATTCTCTTTTTAGCTTATAAAGTGTATATTTGGCTATCCATTAATATTGAAATAAGTATCCTTTCAAGCTAAGCGTACCTTTCTTTTTTTTTGAAGATTTATCGCACCATACAATAAACAAATATTGTATATTACTAAAGTAGCAATGTCATGGAATTTATGATACTAGCGAACAGAGCAACATCTGATGTTGATAAAAATATGAAAACTATATCAACATGTTGTTATTTAAATATATAACATGTAAAAGGCTTGTTTAATGCATTGTAAAATCATATGAAGCGATCAAAATAAAAATATATTTTTTTTATTAGCCAATGTGATATAAAAAAGTGAGAAAAAAAAGTGAGAACCCACCCTCCCCACTTCACCCGGAAAATACGTTATCCGAATATGTCACTTTTTATAAAACTCTAAAGAAAATTTTCTTCAGAGAGGGTTTATATATTGCTACACTAAGCCAGAGGCGTCTTACACTCGGGGCATCTCTGACCGCTTGGATCTTTAGCTATACGACGAATAAAGCCACATTCTCTATTCAGGATATGTTGGCAAGGTAATCTAACTGCCATGGGTGCTAGACAAGGCCCACAGGGCTTGTAACATTGCCGTAAGCAGCGATGGGTGCACTCAAGTATTTTTTGACATTGTAATTTACAGTCTACTTGACTATGATCATAAGGATGGCATTTAAGTTCACACTAAAAAAAAAAAAAGGTTATTTTGAGGAACTGAGCCTATAACAATAGATTTTACCTTGTGTCCACATGGTAAATCTTCTCCACAAAGCTTTGTACAGCCACCTTGTTCTACTTCTGAAAAGTCAACAGGCCATTGGACCTCGGTTATAGCTTGATGTCTTGAGCATTTCAATACGAGCTTTGTTCCAATGTGATTGGTATCATGTTGCTCAGAATAATCTTCCAAACTGGCTACAATTTCATTCCATAGGTCACTTCGTTCGCACAGTAAATTGGCATTTCCCAATATATACATTCCCTAAAGTGCCCTCATTGTTATCATCCCGTCGTGTTTTAGAACCAACTCTGTTTTTTCTTACCTGTTTTGCTCTTGACAAACTCACACATACACGATTGGCAACCTTCAAGAAACCAATCTGGCCACCAACATTGCTACGGACAAGCGATAGAATAATAATCTTGTTTTCCTCACCTTGATAACCATCTACACTGCTTATGAGGATCTCTGAAGGATCCATCTCTGGACGTCTCTCATCGCGAAGTGCTCTTCTAATCATTGACTTTTGACCCGAATACATGGTAATGATGGTGATATCTTCTGATCTATAGCCTTGAAGCAAGAGATAAACCGACAGTTTAGCAGCCATTTTCGCTTCATGCTCATTTACTTTGGAAGCCGACTCGGTCAGGTGTGTTTCTGGTTCCTGATGAGCCAAAAAGAAGAGGGACTGATCCATACCACGGATGGGAGGAAGGAGTGTGACAGCTGTATGGTCCTGAAGCGGAGGATCTTTGTAGATGGGGTTGATCAACATTCTGATTTCTGGTCTCATACGCCTTTGATGTGATAATCGTGTGAATGGAAAATTATTCATCACCAGTCGTTCAAAGAGAGAAACACTCAATGAATGCTGCTCGGAGAGTTCATGGACGGCAGTAGAAGGTCTCAGCTGTTGATGATCACTAAAATAAAGCGCAATCATGTTGAGGTATATCCATGCATTGTTTATAGACATGTCTACTTACCCAATCAAAATAAGATGCTCCAATGACTTTGTAAGGGCCGAGATGATATGGGACTCGAGCATTTCAGCAGCTTCTTCGACTACCATGATGCGTGGTTTCATTGCTTCAAGCAAATCATGGTATTTTGCAGCAGCAGTACTGGTCATTCCGACCACTCTATTTTCACGGCAAATCTTTGCTTCATGGGTTGTCCAAATTTTACGAATATCTTTTGATATTTCAACATAACGGCGCATGCATTCGACAATAGTGGCTTCAATCTCGGTGTTTCTTTGGTTGACCCACTTTTTGTGAACCTGAAGACGCGCAGTAAGTGGCCACATGGATACATCGTCCTCTTTTGTCCACCTTTCGAGAATATGGTAATCGTTTTCATTGGGTTCATTGGCCATCGTATTGTTTGAATCATCGCCGCCGCCGTCGTCGTCGTCAAAGAAGCTGAATGTAGAGGGATCGAATTCTTTTTGAGCCACAGTTTTTTTGTAATTGACCACTCTTCTCTCGGGGCGCTCACCAGGCTCAGATTCAGTAGTTTTTTGAAAAGCCTTACCGATACGAATAAACTCATTCATGAAGGATCTATCTTGATCTTCTCCTTTGAACGCTTGCTGCAGTTCCTCAAGTTCCTCCTCTTCAATCAATTCACGATCATCGGTATCCCCAAAGTCTAGACCCTTATCTGTTTCCAGAAAATTCTCCTTCAAGTCATTGGCAAGCGACATGATGGCACCACCATCAGTTACATACTCAATAGCATCCTTAAGCCATAGTTCAACAGGATTCACAGCAGGCTGGACAATAACAGGGCCGTTTGGATTGCCACCCGCCCAAAGATCAGTATTTTCTCGTTTATGTGGAGGCTGTTGCTGATGTTTTGGTGGCTCTTTTTTCCCTTTTCTGTCTCTGCTGAATTTTGCTCTTCTAGAACCTTTTGCGGTAGATTTCACAGGCAAAACAGGCTCATCTGGATACATGATGAAGTCATCGTCTGAATCATCAAAGTTAGCAAGGGTGGAATTTGTGTTTTTAGCCTTCTTTTCTTTCTCGACGATTCTCTTTAAACTATCAAGTTGTTTTGGACGTAGACCGTTGATTTTGTTTATATAATCGATGGTGACACAAGGCTTTTCATACATTTCAATAATGAGGCGTTTGATCTTGGTCTTCATTTCATCTCTTGTGCGATACAGGCCTGCCATTTTTTTGGGACTTTCATGTTGCTTTTTCAACTCGTATAAAGTATGTTCTTTCAAAACGGATGATTTAGATCTTCCTCCCACTCTTACAATGTTAGGGTCATGCTCAAAGACATGCTCCAAGAATTGATCCAAAGCTAAAAAGGAAAAGAAAAGAAAAGATGAGTCAAGACACATCATCTTGTCATGTACAAATATACTTACCGTGATTTGTCTGACAAATACACACAATCGGGCCAATGGATGTATCGAAATTAGTGAGCAATACACGCATAGCGTATGTACCAACATAGGTTTTACCGGTACCGGGAGGACCTATACGTAGTCTATGTTGGATAAATATATAAATATATAAATAGGATCAGGATGTTACCTTGTACAATGGCTAAATTGTTTGTCAAGATGGTACGAAGTGCATCCATTTGGGTTTTATCCATGCCAGTTCTAAACGAGGGCCAAGGGTTTGCAATGTCGACAGTCCATCGTTCATGCTGACGACTTCGCATAGGAGTCAGCACATTGATATCGTAATGTTTTCTTCTATTAGCATAATAAGGTACTAGCACCTCATTGGATAGCTTGACAAGGTAATCAGAGAAGGGTAACTCATTCGAAGTCAGGCTTTTCAATACAGCCAAAACGTGTCTATAAGCTTCAAAATAACCATCAGTGGCCTCAATCATGACATACGTGTCCTCTTCTCCAGTAAGAGGATCGCCAAAGCCAAGAGGCATATCGGGATTATCCTGCTCCAAATAAATATCAATCATGAATTCAAATCTGTTTGAACCGGCCATTGGCTTGTCGCCTCTTTCAACCACTGTAGCCACCTTTAAATCCGTCTTGAAGTGATCCTTTGAGAGCAGCACGAGCGAGCCTGGCATCAGTCTCTTTGATTGTTCCCAAGTCACTCTGACATAGTACGGCAAACGGAAGCTGACGCGGTAAAGTACCTGCCTTGAGCCAAACACCATCGAGTTGATGTGTACCTAATTTTTAATCAGTCGTTACTACTCGTTCTGGTGCTCAAGTGATAAAATAGTGATGAGTTGACCCTGCGTTACCTTATTTGGAGAAACGGACAACTCGTTATATATATCATTATTATTATACATACATGTTCATAAAGGCGAAAAGGTTTAGGTGCTGAATTTGCTTCCATTGCCTCACCGTAATCTGCCGTATCTTTAAGTGTTTCATGTGTCTCTCGATAACTGCGAACCGCTTTTTGCAGAGGAATAAGGCAATCATTACGCATCAATTCAAAGTGAGTGTACAGATACTGATCCACGCTATCATAGGCATTTTTTGTCTTATTGACAGGTATATTTGGTAAAGGCAATCTATAGCTTGGAATGTTCAAGTCATAGTCATCAGGAGGCTGAACGGGATCCAACATTAGATCCTCATAGTTGGGTAGAATGGTCTTTTCTCTAAACTCTGTATAGTCGGTTACTTTGGTAAATACTGGTACTTCAGATATTTCTGTGTTGAGTCGAAAAGTAGCCACCTCCTTCTTACTGAACCGATCAGCTGTAACATGTTGATCAGCTTTGGTAACGTTATTCCAAGTGTCTGCGTAAATGGGTCCAGAGCCCCAGCCTTGCTGTGCATCGAATGCCCAACTATCAGATGGCTCGTTATTAGCGCCAAAATTAAACTTTGAGCGGTTGGGACGTGGTTGTTCCTCAGTAACGTCAAACTCGTTTGTATTGACATTCAACGTGGCATTTACAACAGTTGGTCCAGCAGTTCTATTATTATTTTATGTGCTTGTTTGTTAGCGCTGTCAATACACACACACTTGGTACAAATTACATTGGCGAGTCCCAATATTCTGCGGGATTCGGTGGTCCTCGCGGTGTATTGCGTCTTCTTGACATTGGCTTGACAAGAATGAAAAAAAAAAAACGAAAGTGGTCAAAATATAAGCACAAGCGGTATTTTAATATTTCGTTTTGATTGTGCTCATACAAATATACCTCCGCGTGACTGCTCTAAATGAATCCATTTTAGATTCGCCTCCACCTTCTCTTGTCGTTCTTTTTTTGTTTAGATTGTGATCGTTTATAGAGCTTTATTTCATGTCTACAACCAAAATCGCATCTCGAGATCAACCTAGATTGATTGTAGAAGATCATGCACAGTCGTCTTTGCTTAATGGAGCCCCCAAATTACGTCATGCTTTGAATGAGGACAAGACTAGATTACCCGCTACATTTAGTCATGGAAGTAGTGTTATCGGTACGATAAGAACCTTTTCTCCTCAAATGCAAAAACGGAATATAGATTCGGGCAACAAAAAAGGCTTCTTTTCACTTTTTGATGGATCGGAAAGTGACATTGCGCACGACTTGACCACCCGACACGTGGAGAAGAGGTATGATGGAAGAATCCAGGAAATGTGGCAGAGTGTGTTTGGAAATCGACATTTTACAATCTCGGATAATATGAAGTTCATCCTCAACTGTTGCATGTGGTACATGTCGTCTTCTCTCAGTAACAACATTGGCAAGTCGATTATGAATTCGTTTCGATTTCCTGTAACCCTTACTTATGTCCAGTTTGGACTTGTTGCTCTTTGGTGTTATTTAATATCGGCTGTTTTTAAAACGACGCAAATCAGAAAGCCCAGCCAAGTGATTATAAAGACCATCACTCCCTTGGCCATCTTTCTTATTGTGGGACATGTGTTTTCTAGTATTGCCATTAGTAAAGTGCCAGTCAGCTTGGTGCATACGATAAAGGTGATCTATTCACTATTATTTTTAGTTTTGGCTGAAAACTAATTCCTTTTTAGGCATTGGCTCCCCTTTTTACCGTTCTCTTTTACAGGGCTGTGTTCCAGGTCAGCTATTCACGACGTGTCTATCTGTCACTGCTGCCATTGACATTTGGTGTCATTCTTGCCTGCTCCTTTACTTACTCCAACAACATTGTTGGTCTATCTTGCGCCCTTGGTTCATGTCTCGTGTTTGTAACACAGAATATATTTAGTAAAAAACTGCTATTCAAGGAATCAAAGATGGGTGATCGCAACCCAGATAAATTGGACAAGTTGAACGTACTCTTTTATTCATCTACTTTATCTTTCTTGCTCATGACACCTCTTTGGCTATATTCAGACACGCCTCAGTTGCTTAAAGGTTCAAACATTGAAAATTCGACTCCAACTAAACTCATCATTTACTTTATTTTAAACGGCACAATGAACTTTTCACAAAACTGGTTTGCTTTTACCACACTCAGTCTAACTTCGCCTGTGACTTATTCCATTCTCTCTTTGCTAAAGCGCATTTTTGTTATTGTGATGAGTATCATTTGGTTTGGGCAGCAAGTGTCATCAACACAATCTGTCGGTATCCTGTTGACCTTTTTTGGTTTGTGGATGTACCAGAAAGCCAAGCATGATGTCGATCGTGGCGAAACAAAGATACAGGAAAAGTCTTTAGAGCTACTGCCAACCCAGTTTGGAAGGAGCGATACTCAAGTCAAGAACCTTTAATTTGCATTTATAAACATATACCAATCTTTCTTTTTTGTACAGAATTATAGAATAAATTATCTACTTTTAACTATATTTATGATGATAACGATAAAAAGCTTCTTTCAAGAGTTGTACAAATTAATTTGATTGGCTTTGTCGTTGTTCTCCTGTTTTTAAAGTATACATGCCATTAAATAAATGAATATATAAATAAATAAATAAAACGAATTCTCAATGTCAAATAAAACAGTAAATGTCTAGAAAAATAGACTTTTGTTGTATAAGCACACGACATAATTGTTAGCTACTCTGTGAGTTGTATTTCAAATTGGATAATAATGATGATCATTTTCATTAGTATTATTAGTGTTATATTGCTCTTATTATTATTCAATTTATTCAACTTGCAAGAGAGCTACTGCTTGTAAACAGCAGGTGGATGGGACCTTATTCAAGTTCT
>VCJL01000741.1:0-10810 GCA_024139405.1 Backusella mclennaniae | reverse complement strand
TTTTTTTTTTTTTTTTTTTTTTTTTTTTTGGTGGAACGTTTTTTTATTGTTACTAATCACGGACTTTTTTTAGGCACTCTCATTGATACTTTCACTTGTGAATTTCAAGTTATCATCGGTTCCCAATACCCTTGCTGATACCATTTGTAACCATCTCAATTTCCTGTACCTGTTTGACTTTTTCATCAGCCTCGTCGATATTAGATCGTATTATTTATTAGAAAAGACTTTTGATATTGGTATTGGGTATAAACTGAGTCTTTGGAATTGTGCTTTGGATTTGGTATTGCTGACCATTATTATGAATGAAGCCCGTACTGCTCCTACTAGTCCTGTCATCACAGAAGAGGTAAATAGTGAAATATGGGAGTAGAGTCATGTCTTAATATGTGATGATGTATATTTTTAGGGTCGTACATTATCGGGGGAGAACTGGGCTAGTATTTACTCTCAATTCATGTTCAGCTGGGTTAATGTTATGATGAAGGAAGGATACAAGCGTACTTTGAATGATATCGATCTTATTGAATTACCAAAGAAGAATCGCTCAAAAAACACACTGTTCACCTATAGAAAGAAGCAAGTATCCCCTAGTCTTGTGGGTTCTCTTATCCGTCTTTTCTCTGTGGATTTAACAGTGCAAACATTCTATTGTGTTGGTTGGTCTCTCCTTATCTTTGGTCCTCCTTATTTCTTGAATAAGATTGTTAAATACATTGAAAATTCTAATGGTGAGCCTGTATTGACTGCTTTCCTTTATGTCACAGGTCTGTTTATTACAAACTGTGCCCAGTCTCTTTCATTACAACAAGCACTGTATATTGGTCGTTCAATTGGTATTCGTATTCAATCAGTTGTTATTGGTGAGGTATTTTCAAAGTCTTTACGTCGTCGTGATCAAAGTGGTGGCGCAAAGGATGGTGAAGGAAACCCTGCAGCGGTTCTCGATGAGGACAAGAAAACAGATAAAAAGAGTAATGTCAACAACTTGCTGTCTGTTGATGCTCAAAAGATTGCAGAAGTCGCTGCATATATCTTTTATATTTATTCCTATCCTATTCAGATTGTCATCAGTATCTGGAGTCTGTACGAACTTCTTGGTAATGCTGCTCTATGGGGTGTTCTTGTCATGATCATTACTCAGCCCATCACCTACTGGCTCAGTATCAAATTCCAAACCAGCCACGAGACAGTCATGTCTGCTACCGACAAGAGACTCAAGGCAATGAACGAGCTTTTGTCTGCTATTAGAATCGTTAAATTCTTTGCATGGGAAAAAGAATTCAAGAAACGTGTATCTGATGCTAGAGGTAGTGAACTCAAGTCTATCCGTTCCCGTTTAATGATGTTTATGTGGATGGGTTGTGCTTGGTTCTTCATTCCAGTTCTCATCATGGTGACTGTGTTTTATACCTATACTCTCTCAAACGCTTTGACGGCCTCTGTTGCTTTTACCGCTTTGGCTCTTTTCAACACTTTCCGCGGTGCTCTTGATGAATTCCCATTTGTTATTTCCATGATACTTCAAGCCAATGTATCTGTGAAGCGTATTGAGAGCTTTATGGAGGAAGATGAGGTTGAATTACCAACAACAGCTATCCACCACGATGCTAGTAGCAATACATCCACTGCTATTGGTTTTACCAATAATGCCACGTTTAGCTGGGATAAGCCATCAAAGAAAGGAGGTAATGTTATACCTGGTAAAGCAAATCTTAAAAACCTCAACTTGTCCTTCCCTGTTGGAAAACTTTCCATCGTATGCGGCCCTACAGGATCCGGAAAAACAACACTCATCTCTAGTTTACTGGGCGAAACCTACTGTTTAACAGGTCAGGCCATCTTACCTCGTATTATACCAAATCAAACCAGCCCATTGGGTGGTGCAGTATCAGGTATAGCTTATGTTGCACAAACTGCTTGGTTACAAAACTGCAGTATTCGTGATAATATCCTGTTTGGATTGCCCTATGATGAGGAGCGTTATGAAAGCGTGCTTTACATGACTGCTCTTACTCGTGATTTGGATATTCTTGAATTTGGAGATGCGACAGAAGTAGGTGAGAAGGGAATTACTCTTAGTGGTGGTCAAAAGCAACGTGTTGCCATCGCTCGTGCTATTTATTCTCAGGCCAACACAATTATCCTTGATGATTGTTTATCTGCTGTCGATGCTCATACCGCTAAGCACTTGTATGACAATTGTCTTATGGGTCCCTTGATGAATACGCGTACAGTTATTTTAGTAACTCATTATGTGGCGTTGTGTATGGGTGGTGCCGACTATATTGTTGCATTGAAGGAAGGAGAAGTACTTGGTTCCGGCTCCCCAGCAGACATGTTGAAATCTGGTGCACTTGGTGAAGAACTGTCTCGTTCCAAGAATGCAAAGTTGGATAGCTCGGAAGAAGAAGCTGTTGAAGGTGCTATTCCAACTGTTCCAAAGACAATGGTCAAAAAGGCAAATAATGGTGGTGGAAAGTTGGTTCAAGAGGAGGAACGCGCTGAAGGTGGCGTCTCTTGGTCGGTGTACCAAACTTATATCAAGGCATCAGGTGGACCATTTGTATGGGCCGCTGTTCTTTTCCTCTTCTCACTGGCTCAGGCTGTTTTCCTTGGTCAAGATTACTGGATTAAGGTTTGGTCTGCAGCTTACGGAAACGTCGCTGGTGATGTGAATGGAACAATCAACTCTGAATCGTATAATGGCTTTAGTACTGCGCATACTACTATCTCGGCCATTGGCTCCTCTGTTGGATATTATGTTAATGTTGTTACTAGTTGTGCAGAAACTGCCGTTTCTTCCATGAACCTGAAGACTCCAGAATCGGTGGATTTGAATTATTATCTTGGTATTTACTTTTTAATTGGTGTTGTTGGTTTATTCATGATGTGCTTCCGTTCTTTGGTTCTCTTTGCTGCCTCTCTTGGCGGATCTCGCAATATTCATGATCAACTCCTGACCAGTATACTCCATGCAAAGGTGCGTTTCTTTGATACCACTCCTTTGGGACGCATTGTAAATCGATTCTCCTCGGATATGGAAACAATTGATCAAGCCGTTGGTCTTCATTTCTCATTCTTACTTCAATCCATCATCGCTACTATCTGTGTTATTATATTGGTATCAGCTGTCACCCCTGCATTCCTTGCACCTGGCGTTTTTATCACTATTTTGTTCTGCATCATTGGTTCCTATTATCTTGCTACTTCTAGAGATATGAAGCGTTTGAACTCTGTTTCTCGTAGTCCTATTTATGTTCAATTCAATGAAAGTGTGAATGGTGTGGTTACAATTCGTGCATTTGGCTGTCAGCAGCGTTTTATCAATGAAAACTACACCAAGATTGATAACAACAACAGACCTTTCTTGTGGTTATGGGCTACCAACCGCTGGCTTCATTGTCGTGTTGATATTCTTGGTGCCTTTGTTGGTTTTTGTACTGGCTTTGTTTTAGTGTTAGGTCGTGAATGGGTGGATCCTGGATTGGCCGGCCTTTCTCTTAGTTATGCACTCATGTTTACTCATCATGTTCTTTGGGTTGTACGCAACTATGCAATGAATGAAATGAATATGAATGCCATTGAACGTGTCCGCGAGTATCTTGATATCGAACAAGAGCCACCTGCTCACATTCCAGAGACAATGCCATCCATCAGCTGGCCAGAAACTGGATCCATTGAAGTAAAGGACCTGGTTGTACAATATGCACCAGAAAACCCAGCTGTTCTTCGCAACATTTCCTTTAAAGTCAACCCACGTGAAAAAATCGGTGTTGTTGGACGTACAGGATCCGGTAAATCTACCTTGGCCCTATCCATCTTCCGCTTTATGGAACCTACCAGTGGATCAATTAAAATTGATGGTGTCGACATCCATTCTATTGGTTTGAACGATCTCCGCTCTCGCCTTACTATCATTCCTCAAGATCCTATTTTGTTTTCAGGTACCTTGCGTAGCAATTTGGATCCATTCGATCAGCATAGCGACCTTGAACTTTGGGCCGCATTGAAACGTTCGCATTTAATCGATGAAGAGAATGAACAGCAGGAAGGAGAAGAAAAAATCACACTTGAATCACCTGTGGCTGAAAATGGTAGTAATTGGTCCCAAGGACAGCGTCAATTGATTGCTTTAGCTCGAGCTCTCGTGAAACGTACTGGTCTCATTATTTTGGATGAAGCTACAAGCTCTGTTGGTAAGATTGGTTTATTTTAATTGATATTGCTCATTCATCACACTCATATTAACAATCAACCATACATTATATAGACTTTGACACGGACCGTAAGATTCAAGAAACCATTCGAAGTGAGTTTAAGAATTCCGCCCTACTCTGTGTCGCTCATAGACTTCGCACAATTGCAGACTATGATCGAGTTTTGGTATTGGACCAAGGTGAAGTAGTTGAGTTTGATGCTCCTTTCAACTTGATGACACTTGATGGTAGCGTGTTTCAACAAATGTGTGTTCGATCTGGCGAGTTTGACGAGTTGTTGGATATCGCTAAGCATAAGAAGAGTCCCGTATAAGACGATTGCGGTACATGGTTGGACTACTTGATTTCTATCATTTTCCAGCCCATTTCGTTAAAACACATATTTTTTTAGTCTTTTTTTGTAAATAAATTTCTGTAAAAGGGTACACCTTTCTTTTTATAATAATAAATATTATATCTATACGCTACATGTTACGATATATAAACTTTAAGGTCATTGAAGCAAAACCAAAATCACAATACATAGATTATCGAGTATAATGTGATTGACACTGCATTTATCACTACAAGTTAAATAGAATGGCGTCAATGTATATCTAAACGCAACTATCTTTTATGGATATATAACGTATTCTTTATTTCCATCAAAAAATGATCGTGACTGTAGCACATGTTATATATATATTTGTTATAAACCTGTTTTCACTTCAAATAATACGAGTAAATGCTGTCAATCTCATCCATGCATGAGTACAATGCAAGGTCATTGATTGATATAGAGAATGAACACACCCTTATATATAAATAGATTAAGTTTATCTCATACTAATAAGTAGAAGAACGATGGCTTGATTTTTATATGCATCGTGACTTTATTTTCGTATTCGTTCATCAGAATGATGAAAACATGATTTATTGTTTATTTACAATAAAAGGAAGCTTTTAGGGAACAAAGCAATAATATTACAACAATGAACAATGATGAAATGCTTGATATTGATTGAGCCGATAGACAATTTAGCAAAGAGAAGTGTGCCATAGTGGCTATTATAGTGATATTTGATATCAAATTATAGCGAGTGCTATACTTTCTATCATGTAAACTACCCTTTCTTTTTACAATTCACATATTGATTGTAAACAGGGAGCATGTCCCACTGAGTTTACACATCCATAATCTCTGTATACCAAAATCTAACCTGTTTTTTTTATTTTTCAAATATATTAATTATAAAATAAACCAAACACATTCTAAATTTACAAGACATTGTCCCATAGTTCACTTGAGCGCTTCTGCAGTTCAAATGTTTTTGTAATGTTTTCATATACTTTTTTCCCGTAATGTTGCTCAAGGTCTGTATTTTCAGGCAGTTTATCGTGTGTATTTGCTTCAGATCGAGTCATACAAACAGTGTTTGTGTAATCAAGAGGAAGAGATCTGTTCCAACGTGTTAATGCCAGCTTGTCATTTGGACCTGACAATACGCTTTTTCCATGCCAAATTTCTTCGAAAATATATGCAACATCGTACTCATCTAGTGGACATTGTCTAATGGATAATGATGAATATATAAGGAAATACGGCAATAGTGTTATTTTACTTACTTTTCGTTATATGCTTGGTTTTCTCTCATCATGAGTTCGCGATGTACTCGAGCATATAATCCATCTCTGAGTTTGATCGGAAGCGGGTCAAAGTCAGGATATTTAGCTATACGCAAAATGATGTATGTTGCGATAGACGAGCCGAACATACTAGGGATAGTTCCCAATACCGGTAAAATGCGTGATCGAAAATCAGGAAGTGCTGCAAATTGGTCCGCTTCATCCACCTTTTCTTCTTCCAGTGGTAGTAACTTGACATGATGTGGTTTTTCAGTGGAATAAGCCACAGGAACACCCTTTAATATATTAAACTTCTTTAGTCTTTTACGCACAGAACGAGCCAATGGATCCTCTTTATGACACAGTTAGTTAGTTAGTTTCACTGCATGATACACACATATTTTGGATGCTTTACCAAATGTCTCGCTAATATCAGCAATCTGAATACGAGATGGATCTGCCTTTGCGCCTGCACCCATTGAACTAATCACATCCAACTTTTTATCGTGACAATATTTGATCAAGTCGATCTTTGTGTTGATGTTATCAATGGCGTCAATGACATAATCAGGGTTACCTGGTTTCTTTTATTGTTAATAAAGAGCACTCACTTTACTCTTTGTATTCCTACCTCCTAACAAGTCATCCACATTATCCTTATCCAACAAACTAACCACGTCTTCCACTTGCACAAACGGCGCAATTTCCTGAAAGTGCTTTTTAATGGCGCGCACTTTGGGAGTTCCTACATCCTCGAGTGTAGCAACTGCATGTCGATTCAAACTGCTCAATGTCACTTGATCAAAGTCAATGATACGAATGCGCTTCACACCCGATCTCATCAACATTAGCGCTGCCCATGAACCGACACCGCCGGCACCAACAACAACCACAAAGGCATTGCGTACAAGTTGAGCACCTTGAGCACCCAAGAATTTTCGCACAGATAGCAGTTGCTCTTGAATGTCTGTTTCATTATAAGAGCTTGGCATGACTGGAGGATGAGTGATTGTGCCAACAGGTGACAGGTCAATTGAGTGTAGTTCGGCTTGTTTCAACTCGTCTTTTAAGGTTCTGGCGCGGTGACGACGGTTGCTTGCTTGATACGTCAAAATCGCAGAGGTTGTCAGTGCCGAGGCAGTAACAGCAGTAAGTGTTAGTTGCACCGTATTAGGATGTCTATCAATAAAGTCATTGAGCGAGTGACTAAAACGTTGTATCCATGTCATTTTTACAAAACTCGAAAGACAGCGAATTGCTCTTCTGCTCTTGCCAAATGCTGTGTGTGACTGTTTTTGCTCTTAAAATAAATCACCGAAAAAAAAGAGTTCGTTTTTGTATGCATCTGTCATTTGTTGGAAGAATTCATAGGCAAACCTCGCGACTATTTTGGTCAGAACAACTATGGTAGACTCAGCACTATGAGTGATACCACCGTCTTTACCTTTAAAAAAAAAAAAGTAACCCTCTTATTTAGTAGTTGTTAATAGATCAAATAAAGATATATTTTTAAGAATCTTGCCAATATCGTGTTTTATGAGAATAATACGGCTAGAAAATAAACACATTCCTTATTTAGTACATTGTTGACACACAAAAAAGGTAGTTTGATGGTTTTCCATTTTCTTATCGAAACAAAGCGAGAACGTGATTTATTGTTTACGGGTGATAAAAAGGGGGGATTTGTTTATCTCTTTCTCTTTCTTTCTCTTTCTTTCTTTCACTCACTTTACTATAATTCATAAAAAGCGCACTTCTCCACTCTCATTCCAACTGGAATCAGATAGCTCAAACTATGGTAAGATGGATACCTTTGAAAGCACATACTGCTAGTTATACTTACTCTTTATTATTCTTATTATCAATAGTAAACCATCACTCTTCAGGGTCCAGGCCTTTTATTTGTGACAACAATGAAAATGACTTTATGAAAGAAAATCAACAAAGAATGACTCTACTGAAACTCACGTCGTTGTGGTTCTTTGAAAAAGGTAAGCGTATCCAGTAATACTTTTTTATTTTTATTAAATATATTAAAAATACTTCATTTCCATTGATGTGCAGAAAATCATGGTTACGGTCTGGTGAACATCCAAAGGTATCATTCATCAAAGTTTCTTGTTTCTTGGTCAAGCTATGAATGTAAGCCGTTATTGCAAGGAAACAATTTTCTCATAACCAAAAAGAAGAATTGAAATGTAAGTGCTTCCAAAGTTAAACCTTAATAGAGCAGAACAGAATTGTATTTGGTTTTGTGCTAATTGACACATAATTCATTAAATACAAATAGATCATTATGCCAAGATCAACAACCCCAGTTAAAAAAAAGAAGAAGAGGAGGAGGAGGATGAGGAAAATTCGACTCCCAAGATCATACGCCGCGTTCCACCACCAAGTCGTATATTGTGCTTCATGAGGAAGACAGAGAACAATGTAAAGCAGGACGAGAAGGTTGGAATAAACGAAAAAGAAAATATTGATTGATATAGCTGTATTTATTATTTCTATGATAGTGGATCCTTGGAGAGGTGAACCTGACAGAGTTCTTGTTTGATTACAGGAAAAAGTCAGTCTATTTGAATGATCATTCAACAGATCGTGAATTATCACCCGCTTGTCTCTTGTAAGTACTATGGAAGAAAAGGAATAAAAATATAATATACTGATGGTTGATTATTTTACGTTCCGATAGGTATATTGGTCACATTTACCTGTTCCCTGATGAAACAAGCCTGTATTGTCTAAAGCACCTTCCAAATAGCTTACTATTTGTTGTTTATGCCAACCTGAACACATACCAGTAGCGGATTTCAGGCTTTCTCTTGACCCGGATTTTCAGGTTTGCCCGGATTTTTTGACCCTGAATCGGGGCAACGGAGATTGAGTTTAAAATATATGTTCCAGCGCCTGCCTATAATAATCGAGTAAATGCACTTCTTTTTGCCTCTAGCATCGTATATACTACGATAGACCCCTTTTTCATTACCCTGAATCATGATCATTTTCTATCCTTTTATACTTTGATTCATAATTATCTGAAAGACAAGAGCCCATAGTTTATGTTTAAATCGCTTTTATTTAAATTATATTAATAAATTATGGATATAATGAATCCTTAAAAAAAGCTAGCAATGGCTGGTACTGGCCCAAATGCCCTTATTCCGGCCTGCTTTGGCTGGCAGGCGGCCCTAATTATGGGCTTCTTTGGCTGAAACCCTTTAGCTGATGCCCCTCGCTTTGGCTTGCTTCTGCTGGCAGGCACCCTTGGCTGGATTGCTTTGGCTGGCACTTTTGGCTGGGTTGCCTTGGTATCCTTTGTTCAGCTCCTGTAGTATTTTTTAGTACTTGACTTTACCAGTAGATCATCTAATATTATCGAAGTTATTAGTAAAATAAAAGTATAAAACAGAGTATATATTTACCTTTTAGATGATTAGTAAGTTAGTAAGTTAGTAAGTTAGTAAGTTAGTGGGTTAGTGGGTTAGTGGGTTAGTGGGTTAGTGGGTTAGTAGAGTAATAAAATAGTAAGTTAATGGTTTCTCGTTTGTGAATCTCGTACAATAATATTCATACCTTTGATAAACCAAGACCACGCGTTTTTTTTCTTTTTTTTGGCAACCGGTTAAAGCGATGTCAGTGCATAACGAAGACAACGTTACACGAAGAACTATGTATCGCTTACAAAAACTTGTTTAAGAAGAAAGGTATAGCCGTTAACTTGACATTGTTTTGTTAAAAGAAATAGAAGGAGAAAGAAAAAAAAATTTCTTGGTGCTGAGGGTTGTTTCAGTCAAAATATACCAATAAGTCACCAATTCATAATCCAATTAGAGTTCCCAGATCCACTGTAATACTTCCTAGAAAACTATATAATCTTATTAGACACCCTATCGGCTAAGACAAAGTTGGGCAATATTTTCTTATTTATGAAATCTTGGCCAACATTGGCTTATTTAAGTGACATCAAATTACTAAAATTGGTAATTACCACACAAGAATAAGAAAAGGTTCAACTTTGTCTTGTCCGACAGGGTGTCTATTTAACTCAATAATTGTATTTTTAACATAACTTTAACCATTAAGGCAATTTAAAGATAAATATCACACCTATATATTATTCAATTTTGGCACTGTCATATTTAATATTCGTTGAGAAAAACGGGATTAAAAGTAAAAAAAATGGAACGTGTGTTTGTTTTAGTCTAAACCAACAATCAGGAAAAGTAAAAGTAGATTTATTATCGTTATCTGTCACTAGAGCTGAGTAATCTAGAGGATTTTGTTTTACTTTTGTATATATTTTAACTTTCAGATCAAATAATCAATTTTATTTTTTATTTTCCGAAGTCGATGAAACATCTTTTTGTGTCTATATTTCGATTGAGTTTAAGCAGTAGATGAAATCGGATTTCTTAAAATCCGGGTTAAAATGAGTGAATCCGCCGCTGGCGATCTTTATACCAGCCATAGCAGTTTAAATTTGAATGGGTTACAAATAGTTTAAATGAAAGCTTGTTTGTTATAGTATAATAAAAGAGTTATTAAAGTGCTATAGTGGGATTTATTGAAAACTAAAGTGAATAAAAAAAAGTAAACAGGAATTACTTTAATTTTAAAAATATAGTTTTAAAGTTTAGAAAGCACAAACACGTATGCTATAAGTATAGTTGGCACCTGGAATATTATAAAGCAACCATAGAAATCACGTGTAAAGACGTTTACATCACCAATTTAAATTATTAATTTATTGGGGGAAAATATAACAGACTATCGGACTGATGAAAATAAAAACATTGGCCAGAGTAACAGACTCTCGATCAATTATCGAGATTGCAAACGGACTCATTAGTGCCGATTTTTTGTGAAATTGCCGGATATTGTTTTGTATTAGGTCGAATACAAAAGACTCTGTCCAAAAAGGGGTTGTTGAAAACATGAGCTAAACAGCATCATAATGGCAGCCTTTCAACATCACTAAACAGTGG
>VCJL01000733.1:5339-19459 GCA_024139405.1 Backusella mclennaniae | reverse complement strand
AAAAAAAAAAAGAGGCTGGTGCTATGCCTCGCGCAGCTTTTGGTGTAATTCAAGAAATGACCATTTTCATCTCCACCTTTCTTTTTTTCTTTTTTTATGTAGTTAGACAACACTACTTTTTCTCACTCGTAGGATTCAGCATCATTTTTCTAACTGATGATAATAAGAGTAAAGTATTATAGCATACTAGAAATCACTGTTATCTTTAAAAAATATAAAGAAAAAGTCCAAGTACCGTCCATCTGCAGGTAGTTTTGTAGACATAGAATCGCGGGAAAATTAACCATCTCCATTTCCTACAAAATAATTGGATAAAGGATGTACCTTGATCAAGCATCTTAAATTCGATCCAGGTGATACATTTGGTGAAACTAATGAGATTTTTGATGTGAGTAACGTGGGATTTCGTGTTTGACCTGTAGTATTGACATATACTTATATAAAAAAGATGGATGGTAAAGAAGAAAAACAGTTATATAAATAATAGAATTAGTAAATGCGGCTATTTATAGTAGTTTATTGGAAAAATTTCAAGCAACTACAGTTGTAAGAGAGAACTAGCTTAGAAGTGCTTATTTCCAGTAATGGAAATGGTTTTATTTCAGTTGTGTTGCTACATTGTCATTTTCCTCCTTAGAGTTTTAAAACATTTACCTCTATTTTATTCCTGATTCTTTTGGTACTTTGTGGAATGAAAGTACCTATTTATATATGTATACAATCATTAGCAAGTTTTTTGAATATCCATTTTCCTACCATTCGTCGACATTAAGTATAAACAAACAAACATACGCTCTGTACTACATCCAAATTTAGAATATCCCACTCTATAATTGGTAGTTTATTTAAGCCCAAAAATCTTTAGCATGCTTTATGATGAGAAGGTTGCTTTTTTATTGCTTCAAACAGAGATGAACCCATCATCAGTAAACAATAAGAAATAGTAGAACAAAGTTCAAAATCAGATTGTTGATACTGAGAGTTTTTTCCAATTGCTTTTAATAGCCTTTTTTGCAATCAATCAAAACATTCAGCCACTTGATATTGTTTATTAAACAAGCCCATAGTTTTTCAACTTTGTACATATATATCTAAGACCTAGCTCTAAAAATAAACTCTTTGTTTCTTTATTCTTTTCTTTTATTCCAAAATATTTAGATAAACCAAGTTGCAAAGATGCTATTAAAGATACTTGTTATTCTGTCAACCTTGATAACCTTTTGTCATGGGAGTTTTTATTTTCCAGATTTACGTTCACGCCTTCCTGCGCTGGGAAACATGGCTACAGCACAAAGGAACAGCTCTCTAGTGATTTTTGGTGGTAAAAATGCCACAATCAATCAGTCAAACGAGCTTTATGAAGTGACATTAACGAATAACACATTCCTGCTTCAAACTCTTCCTCAACTTAATAGACCAAACGGTACGGCAGATGGGCGAGCAGTTATTGTGAATGATCAGCACACCATGTATCTACTAGGAGGATTTACAAACACATCATTTGGTCAAAATTTATCTTTACAAATGTACAGTTATGATTTTGCAACAAGTAACTGGAGCACTCTCCAACCTGCCACTGGAAGCTATATCCCAGTAAATAGAGCCCTCCATTCTTCAGTTTACGATGGAAATAGAAGTGTTTACACTCTAGGTGGACAGGCAAACTCTAGCACATTTTTATCTGATTTTTTTGTAATGGACACAATCACGAATCAAATTACTGCTCTGCCCAATATGCCATACGAAATATATAGCCATACCATGTCTTATATGAGGTAGAATTGTTTATATTTATTTTATTTATATAAATCTAAACTGTTTTGTAAATATAGCAATGGCCAAATTGTAGTTATTGGTGGCTCCTACCACGCAAGTAACATGCTTCAACCTGATTTCTTGCCAATGACAGTAGCCATCATTTTTAATACTACAGACAGACTATGGTATAGCCAAACCATAACAACGTTACCGGGTCAAAAACTACCTTCCACTCGTGTCAATCATAATGCCGTAGCTTGTGAGTGATTGGTTATCTAACTTTTTTCAAACTGATGTTTATTTGAAAATACTATTTAATAGCAGCTGATAATAAGGTTTTCATCTTTGGAGGTAATTAAGATTTGCTTAAGTACCTTTGTTGGTATTTTCGGTTATAATTGACGAATATGTTACTACTATAGGCGATAATGGCAGAACAGATTTCTCTAAATTTGTTATTAATACTGTCAATATTCTTGATACTACAACATGGACCTGGAATAGCCCTCCTATAACAGGTGCCCCTCCTCCAAGAAGAAGTTATGCATCTGCTGGATTTTTCAACTCAAAGTATTTAGTTGCTGCTTTTGGACAAGGCCTCGATGGATTTTATGGAGATATAAATGTCTATGATACAAGCGCAAATTCGTGGCTCATGTCATTTACTCCAGCTGAAACTGAGTCTGGTATATCAGGCGGTGTCATAGCTGGTGTTACCATTGTTTGCTTTATTGTTCTTGTTTGCCTTATCCTTTTGATTTGGAAATTCAAACGATATATACAACTATTTTTCAAAAAAGTACATAACGATATTTGGAAACCTCGGTATGTACTTAACAGAGAACTATAGAGGAATGTTCTTTTCTTTTTTTAGAAAAAAAAAACTAAAATTTAGTTGCACTTTTGTAGTACTGGTGAACCTCTTTGGGCAGAAACAACACGCTTTTTGTTTCAGATATTTTTACTATTCATTTTTGCACTTTTCCTTGCATTTGTGATCCGTCAAGCAATCCAAAGCCCTGATGTGATTCAAACCATTCAAGAGTCTGCCGCCACTGTTGAAGTTCCAGGTATACTTTTTTTTAATATGAGTAGTGTTAGGAGTATATAGTATTTACGTATTTCATACTACATTATCTTTTTAATATTACAGATGTTCGGTTCTGTTTTGATGGTATCGTCGCCCCACCTTCACCGGGCCTATTCGGTGTTACATGCTCTACAGACATGGGATATAGCTGTAACAGTTTTATAGTCCCTTTAAACATGAGCGTGTTTAAACCAGTGTTCACAGCTATGGCTGGCGATATCAATTGCTATCTATTCCGAGCACCAGAAGATTTTATACTCACGGCTACAAGTGGCGATAATAATGGTACTAAACTGTTTTTTAACTATTATGGTGCACCTCAATCAGCCGCAGGTCGTATTCATATTGCCTTTTATCCCAAGAAAATGGATCCCAACATCCCTATCTACGGAATTGCTGATTCTATTCCTAATCTCTTGAGTCAAGAAGCTGTCACAAACTGGGTTACAAGAGAAATAAATGATCAAGAAGCTACTGGTGTTTATGAGATTCAGCCCTATACTTATAGTGTGGCCAATTATGATATGATTGACCGTCAATATCTGCAGCCTGTATGTTGGAATTATGTTGGCTTTTTACCAGTGACGAATTCAACACCACAAATTGATACTTATTTCAGAGAAGAAATGCCAAACCTGGCTTATCCAGCGACACATTCTGATCTAGGAAAAATTCAAGTACTACCAAACTCATTTTCAAATATAATAGAGCGTGATATTAAAATTTATACACTGGTGAATGCACTTGGCTTTGTGGGTGGTATCTTTGGATTGCTGATTGCAATTCAGGCATGGCTCTTCGGGTATCGCCCAAGAAGTGTAAGTAATTAAAAGAGAACTAGCTACTAATTTTAAAAACAGAATTAACTGACGCCAAGTCTCATTTTTTTTTTAGCCTTGGGGTGTAGTTCATAGATGGAGTACAGGCGAAAGAAAACGCTCGCTTTTACGTGGACTTCAATCTAAATTTCAAATTACAAACTCGGGTATACCCTTAGTACACCCTGTACATCACAGATATAGTATGTCGAATCTCGGAAATCTTGATTTAAATGAACCTGATGATCAGAGACTCAATCATGTGGAGGATCGTATGCAAATGCTTGAGATGCTATTTAAGGCATACTACATAGATGACGAACTATTTAGATCTCTCGATGATGCGGGTAAAGCTGAAAGTAAGAGCTGGTTATCAGAACAAAATAACCTTGGTAATAATGCTTTTGATGGAACAAGAGAGTTTGACTCAATGGCCCCAATTCATGATGAAAAGATAGTAATGACAGCTGATGATGGCGTTAGTAACAGAATATCGAATGACAATGATAAGCCGCTTCCTCTCATGCTTTCAAGACAGGATACAGAAGAAAGTACTTCTTCACACACTCATCAAACAGCACAGCAACAACGCTCGGTGCCCCAATATAAACCAAACACGGCATTTCAAATGAATGACTTTTAATATTTTTGTTTTTCTTGCATTTTCATCCATTTTTTAATGATCCACAGCTTTTAATAATACAAACTTTCTTCATCTCCTATTTATAATGTTGCAAAAGTATTTCAAATTTTTTAACAGGTTGTTTAAATCAGATGTATTTTTATAAAAGGCTTGGTTGCTGTATAAACATAAGCATAAGCATTAGCATTAACACTTTATCTTTTTTTCTATGAAAAATGTCTATTCTAAATGTAGAGTATTCGTATAGAAATTATTCATCATGATGATGAGGATGATACGTGTTGGTTCGATTACATTCTATCAAAACCTTAAAAGCAAATTTGGTTAGGCATTCGAAATGACATAATGCCCAAGACTAACTTTATAGCGAATAGATTTGCATGAATTTAAAAAAGAATCTATCATTTTATAGTGGCATTATCATGCTATAGTTTATAGATTAGATTTAATTAATAATAATAATGACATAAAAAAAAAAGGAGCGAGATAGATATAATTTACAAATGCATTGCATAATGAGATACTTTAGAAGTCTTCATAGTCATCCATGACTAAAACAAAAGGTGAAATACCAAATCAGTATAAATCGTAAAAAAAATGCTAAAGAGTGACGTTACCTTCAATGCCATTGATTGCGTGTAATACAAACAAAACTACATTTGATGTGCATTGCATATTGAAACCATGGTAAAGACCCCTTAAACTCCAGTTTGTAAAATGGTTGGCACCCTTCCTCTTATCTAACTTCTTCTTGTCTTTACTTGATCCACCTTCTTCCTTAATGATACTGTAAGCAGCATTCATGATGCCTGTATAAGGGACGGGTCTCAACGCGACAACAGGCTCGAAGCGCTTGTTACCAGGTGTACGAGTTCTAATTTGACATTGGAGACGTTTGCGGATGGTTTCCAAAGGTAAAGTGATTAAAACGTCCAATGTATTTAAACCCAACTCAGCTAAACTATAAAGGAAAGGTGATTCACTAGCCGAGATACGGAACACACGATCAATTATTAAAGGAATGGTGTTTTGTAATAAGGGTGTAATTGTATGATAAAGGATAGTAGGCACCAAGTTGTGGTTCAAATAAAGTCCCTTTAAGCCACCTTCTTCTTTTATCATTGTGTATAAACCATCAAATGGACCCTTGTATTTGCGCTGAAGGGGTGAAGCAGATTGAACCACCAATCTAATAATATATTGTTTAACCCACCTTGTTCCTCACGCGCAATAATCCGCCCGTATTATGAATGCAATACTTACCTTGTCTTTATAATTTCTAAAGGACTAAGTAACAATCCAACAATAACATGACTTGCAACAAGAGTGGCCAAATTGGGTCCAACATGGTCGAGGTGAACAAGAGGGATTGTATCATCATAAAGATCAAACATATCATTCAAAATTCCCTCGAGTGTAGGTTGAAGAAACAAATGAGATACTTCATATATCCAGTTTGTATATTGACCTTTGAAAAGCGAACGCCAGCCTTCTTGAGGATGTTTCATTAATCTTCCAATTCCTTGCCAAACACCTCCCTCAATGGGCTTAATCTGATGAGGTGGTCGGGTTGAATCATCGTATACACTTGATCGTACAATATAGCCACTGGCGTCAAGAGGCATCTTTTTCTTAAACATAGGATCATCGACGTCGATTGAACCAGCTTGCATTTCCTCTGATGAGTGTGGTCTCCGTCTGGAGTTATCTTGGTAAAAATCGAATTCCTCTTCAGAGTCCTCAGTATACTCGCCAAGCTTTATCGTTATTATTATGAATATAATAAGTATACACCGAGAAAGTATTAATAAAAGCACTGTTGGTCTTACCTCTGGCTCTTTATCAGAATCTTCCTGGCTATCCACGACTTTTGCAAAAGGTACATGAGCATCTTCGCGTGGCATATATTGTACTTGTATTAAGGTTTTTGAAACCTCAAATGGGCTGCTTACTGCAGTACTAAGATACTTTAATACGGTAAAGTTGATGAGTTCTCTAGCTGCTGCTCTTGAGTCTATCAGGTCATCATATTCATTATAGGGAGCGGCTGTAATAGACTGGGCAGTAGGCACCACTGTTGTGTAGTTTCCACTACCAAGACCCGGGGTATAATAAGGCCTCAGACCGTTGTTTCCTTTGCCTGCAGAGGCAGGGAAAGTTGCAAAAGGATGGCTTTGATCCGCTGGCATATCTTTAAGTCGCTATCTTTGTGCTTTATTTGAACAAGGGAATTAGTTTATTTCTTATTGTGTAGCATAACTTATTTCTGTGATAAAAAAAAAAAGTCAAGCAGTGAGTGACGTGACAAGATAATTTTACTCCGAATTTGCAGAGTGCTAAAAAAACTTCAAGCTTACTATTTCCAAAAAAAAATCAAATCGTCGATCGTCCTATTCGAACTCCTCGAATAAATAACGACGTCATTATTGATACATAGTTTTACTCTTACACGGCATAAAAGAAACTGACGTAAATCAATTGTCATTGTTGTCATTCGCTACTTTCGTGCATAAACCAAAACAATATAAAAGGCCAGTTTGGAACATTTTTTTATTTTTATTCTTTATCTTTATTACATATTTCAATTCAATAACAAAACAATCATCATGTCTGCTTATAACAATAACTCCCACTTGAAGTCTGATCAAAACGTTCGTCTTAACGATGGTAACAACCAGCTGAATGAAAACCATGGTATCGCAGCTTCTGGTCTTGGTAACCCCAACCTTTTTGCTGGTGCCAATACTACTGGCAATGATTTGAATTACAGTGGTCCTATTGCTGATACAAGAAAGGTTGATCAAAACCAGACCTCTTACAATGACCTTGCCGGTGAAAATAACCCTTCCAACACTAACCGCCATGCAGGTACAGGTATTCCTCCTGTCAACACTGCTGAGCATGCCCGGGTCAATGCTTCTAATGAAGGCAGAAGCCTTGATTCTGAACAATCCAGCCACGTAAGTGATCTCTCAGGTACTCGCCATGGTCGTAGCAACTACGGATCCAACCAGTACAGCTCTGCGGGTATTGAGAATCCTTCCAACACACATAATGCTACTACAGCTACTACTGGAAGCCACCCTATGACTTCCACTGGTTCTGATATTTCTGGCAGAAATGCCTACTCGCAAAACATTTCTGCGCCTGAAGGAGATCATGGTGCCTCTCACCATCACGACGGAACTCACGGCCAAATGCTTTCTGGACACAAGCACAGTACACACCAGCCTCAGGATAATGCTTTGGGCTCTTCCGAAATTGATACTAAACCTTCTGCTGGTGATAAGATTAAGGGTAATCTTGAGAAGCTTGCTGGAAAGATCAGTGGTAACGAGGCCAAGGTTGTTAAGGGCGATAACATTGCCCATGGTCGATCCGTCTAAAGATATTGACATTGCCACCTTTTTTTTATATTTTCTCTCAAATTTGTATAAATTTTTTACTTTGAATAACGCTTAGCTATTGTTATATATTTACTTATTGAAATAAAAGATAAATAAAATGACCATTTTAAATCATATTTTTTGCTAGCCTCCGCTTTGATATTAAAGCAATAAATCGATCGATTTTAAATATGTTTATGTTACTGGTTTTTCAGTAAAAACAAGCCTTTACCAATTTGAACCGCCAGCTACGCTGTTGGCAAAGGCTTGTCTAACTAAAAAAAAACCAGTAGACATGGCAGGGATATCGAAGCCCCTTAATTTTTGTGTTAATAAATTCTATTGTATTACGACTTGAAAACCATATCGATTCATTAGTTGGTGTCTACTTACATTAAGTTATGGTTATTATGTATTCAACATATGAGCAAATATATAAAAGTATGGACAAAGTATGTGCATAGTACATATGATAAAATCGAGTCTTTACATCAGCTTTTGGCATTAAATTAAAGGTATGAACTGCGAGCTAAAGTAATAATTATTCTTATAATTGTATCCATTATACACTCATAGCGCTGACAGTATCAATTTGTGGTTTGTAAATGGGTACTGTAGGTGCTGTTAAATATTTAATCCCCAAAGCATTAAGATTTGCTCGTACTCTTTTACTGAGGGTTTCGGGAATCCGACGTCCCCTAGGAGATGCTTTTTTGAAAACGATTTCTATTTATCTACTTCATGAATAAATACGTAAACATAATACAAAATAATACTAAATATGAATATTCTTTTCCTAAAAGATTACATCCTCTGAGAAAGTTTGTGGGTATTTATAAACCGTTAAATTCATGGGGAAGACCATTTGTTTAAATAGTCCCCTGAGGGACTATCTTCAAACAGCCAGTTTATATCATCTATAAGAGAAAAAAAATCTCAAAGTTTCTATATTAAAGGAGTGGGTTGTATTATATTTATGTCTAATTTACTCAGAATAAACAGTATGCAAAACGCTATTTACAAAACACAATCCTTCCACTACTTCAGTAGCTCAATTTTAATACTATAAAAATTAAATATATCTTTGTTTAAAAAAATGAAGAAAAGAAACTATCTTTCTCTTTTAGGACACTTAAATGCAACATTGAAGGTTGCTATACCATGGTTTTTGATTTATATTGGTATAAACTGCGTTTGCTAAATTAATTTTAAAATAATCCCCAAAGGGACGTTTTTGAAAGCACCCATTAAGTACAATTCATTTAGTAAAGATAAAATCCAAGTAATAACTTCTGCGTTAGAATGAAAGTCATTACTATCAGCATTTATTCCAGAAAGTATCGTTATCTATAACCATTCAATTGATTTAAACCATGACCACTTCGTACAAATTCTGTTATTTTTACCACAAAATGGCCTAAGAAACATTAATTACCAGTAAACCATCACATTTCAGCTCTTTTTGTTTGAAAAATCGGCTGCTAAGCAGTGCTTATCTGTATTATTTCTCCTATCAAAAAGACTTTAGAAGAATAAAAAATACTTAAACATAAGAACCTGGACTTCTATCTAATAATACACAACTAGTATTTGATAAGAGAAACAGGTAGTAAATATTATTGTAAAAACAATAAAAACCTGCATCTACAAATAAACATTGCTATAAATGGCTAATACTGCAGCTCGGCACCTTTTAATGTCGTTTTAAAACGCACACCGTACTCTTTCGATCCCATCATATAGGATATTTATAGAAATATAAAAGTCATATATAATAATATACATACATATATATATATCACTTGAAGTTCAAAACATCGAGGTCATACAACATACAAAGTCAAAGTTCGTCAATATTTGTTCGAATATAATGTAAGAGCTGCGGCACCTAAATCCGGGGGCGCTCGGAGTAAGGTTTTCCAGCGCCGAGTTTTTTTTTTTGGTAATGATCTATCCGGTACTACCCATTGTTTCAAATCCTTGAATCCACCCTGAAAAATAGATCAAGCTCACTATACAATGTCAGTACTCAAGTAATTTTTTTTGGATATAGAACCGTTCCTGAATTATATTACTCGACTGTAATAATCAGATTTTTATACGGGTATGGCAGGATAAATAAATGAGTTAGGCACTGTCTCCAAATCAGAAAATTAATATATGCAAAGCAAATTCCAATGCGTCATAAACCAAGTGACTCTTTTTTTTTAGAAAAATAGTATAAATACGACCATTTTCCCCGTAAGATTCCCCTTATTATTTTGAAAACATTACACTCTTATTATCAAAATGGAAATACTACAGAATTCGTTCTTAGAGGCTCCCCTCAAGAAACTGACAGACATCTATGCTAATGAAATCGTCCCCAAACTCACAAAGAAAAATAAAGTGATCGGTATTAGCGCAGCTATTTTAATGATAGTAGCTTACCAGATCAATAGCATAATACGGCCACCTCGAAGCCTTCGTCATATTCCTCACCAAGGCTATTTTAATTTTATTTCGTCAATTCTTGGTAACCAGCAGATCCTCAAGCGTGCTCAGGACTACGCCCTTCCGTTAGTGAACTCTAAGAAAAACAATGGTTTATACTTGGTAACGATTGATGAAAAAAAAAATTTCAGATCTACCCAAATATACTAATTAAGTAAATTAAACTTAAATAGAGACCCGGAAGACTGGGTTGGGAAGTGCACACTTCAAACCCGGAAGCAATAAAGCGTGTACTACTTAAACACGGTATGTGAGACGAAAAGATGTTACATATCTCTTGTATATTCATATCTCTTTTATTAGATCTATTTCCTAAACAAACCTTACCCAGCAACAATAAGCATTCAATGATTGTGAAATTTATTGGTACCAATAATATGGTTGCGTTAACCGGAGGAGAACATTGGAAAAATCAACGAAAGGTGGCCAACCCTGCTTTCCATCGCTCCATGCCTGTAAAGCTATTTGGTAAACTAACTCAGCAGCTATTCCAAGAAATAGAAAAAATGGGACCAACGGTTGATGTACCTAATTTGACTGAAAGATGGACTTTGGATGCTATTGGAAAAGCTGGTTTTGGTAATTAAACTTCTACCTATCGTTGTACACGTCTTTACTAATGCTTATTAAACATAGACTTTGATTTCAAAGCACTTCAAAATACAGACAGTGACTGGGTCAGAATTTATAACGATGTCGTTCAAGGTGTAACCGATCCACTCTATTTCATGTTCCCTCTCCTTGAAATATATTTCCTCTGGATGATCCCAAAAAGACAGCGATTGCATGAAGAATTGGCCCAGTTTAAAACCATGCTTAGAAATGTGATTGACGAAAAGCGTAAAAAAGTCGAGAGTGGACAAGCTCAAAATGAGAATTTGGAAGATAATGAAAAGGATCTATTGACCATGATGTTAGAAAGTGAGATGCAAGGAGAAGGAAAAATGACAAATGATGAGCTGGAGGTAATACTAAAAAATGATCAAGAGAAGCGATCCTATTTAACTCTTTTCTGGCTTTATATAGAACAATCTTGCCCTATTTTTTGTGGCTGGTCATGACACCACATCAAACGCTCTAGCATCTGCCATCTGTCTATTGAGTCTGAACCCTGATATCCAGCAACGTGCCAGAGACGAAGCCATTTCTATTCTTGGAGATGAGCCAGAGGATGTATTACCTACAGTTGAAGACACAAAGAATATGGAATACATAAACCAGATAATTAAAGAGGTATACTACTTTTTATATATGAATAGACACTATTTCCGAATACTTGTATACTAAATCTGCCCTTAACCATAGACATTGCGTATAAGTGGATCTGTAGCTAATGTACTTCCTAGAGTTTCTGTTGAAGATTGTGAGCTTGCTGGTACCTTTATCCCCAAAGGAACTCGTATATCTTGTAATTTATTTGAAACAATGCACTCTGAAAAGAACTGGGTAAACCCTCTAAAGTTCGATCCTGACCGCTTCGCACCTAGTGGAGAAGCCAGTCAACAAGCGTTGAAAGGAATGACTTGGATCCCATTCGGTAATGGCCCTCGCCAATGTATTGGTATGAACTTTAGTTTGGCAGAACAGAGAGTATTACTTTCCATGCTTTGTAAGTCAATTTTGAAGTATATTTTCATGTTCAAATTTCGCTAACCCATCTCTCCATAGTGAGAAAATACACTTGGGAGTTACCAAAGGACTCCATTCACAAAGACGGATTGATTTCTTCCGGTCTCAACATCATTGGACCAAAAAATTTGAACGTTAAGTTTACGAAAAGATATTAACTTTTTCAATCATTTACATCAGACTGTTTATTTCTCCATATCCTATAACTACAACTTATTGCTTCAACATTTCGTTTTTTAAATAAATATGTATATATGAATTACCTTTTACAGTACACTGTCTACAATAATCAGTGAAACACATCTAATAAATAACAGCATAAATGTTGTGATGCTCGAATCTTATATGATCTTCTTTTGAACACCGAGTGTTGGTAATGCTTAAGTTTCCTACTTGGTAGACATACCATTTGATATTTTGTCTATGGATTTCCTTTAACCTAGTCTCATTTATTGTTTTTTTAATAAAAAAAAAATAGAAAGCAATATAATAAACTTGGAACTTTGATTTATATATAGACACAAAGAATTACCTTGATTCCGTGGATTACCGGGAAAACTTTTATTAAAAGGAACCCCTCTATAAACATAACCTATTTTCTAGAGACTCCTTTCAGGCCAAAAACTGAATATAAGAGAGACCATTTTCTTTTGATGCTCTATTATCCTCATCAGCAGAGTGTTATGCTCTCTTTAAAGCACAAGTTTTCTTGGCGTGATGAACATTGCACACGTTTTACATTAGACTAAAACAAGTTGATATATTTAGAATAGCCTTTTCTACATCACATGTATTCTGGGTTTCAAAGCATCTGATATAAATACATGGTCCTTTGATCCTGCAGTTTAAATATTGAAAAAACTTCACATGAATACTCTGCAAAATTCATTTTTGGAAATCCTCTATGCGAACTTGGCAAATATTTATAGTAATGAAATTACTCCAAGGCTGACAAGAAGGAATAAAGTTATTGCTATTAGTGCAACCATTCTATTGTTCATCTCTTACAAAATCACAAACATAATACGACCTCCACGGAAACTCCTCCATATTCCTTACCAAGGTTATTTCAGCTTTTTTTTGAATCTTCTCCGAAATGAGCCCACTATCCAACGTGCGCAACGATTCAGTCTTCCTCTCATAAACTCAAAGGATAGTAACGGTCTATACTCGGTAATCGCTTAATCTTTTTGTTGTCAAAGATATATAAATATATAAAATATATACTTATAAGGTAAATTCACCTTCTCCTTAGAGACCAGGAAGATTAGGGTGGGAGGTCCACATTACGAACCCACAGGCAATAAAGCGTGTACTACTTAAACATGGTACGTGGAGTAAAATAACTGGTATACCCGCCTTTGGTATTTACATATATGTCCCTCTTAGATTTGTTTCCAAAAGTCCCTCAACCAAGTTCAAATGATTCCACAATGTTATACAGGTTTGCTGGTAGTACCAACATGCTTGCTAGTAGTGGTGGAGATCACTGGAAAAATCAAAGAAAGGTTGCCAACCCTGCTTTCCATCGTTCCATGCCTGTAAAGCTATTTGGCAAACTAACTCAGCAGCTTTTCCAAGAAATAGAAAAAATGGGATCAACGGTGGATATACCTGATCTAATGGGAAGATGGACCTTGGATGCCATCGGAAAAGCAGGCTTTGGTATGTATCAAACTCAACTATTAAAAAAATGAGAAATTAACAGCCGCAAAAATAGGTTTTAACTTTAACGCGCTCAGTGATAGAGATAATGGATGGGTCAATCGATATAATCAGATAATCAAAAATATGCTTGATCCACTATACTTTATGTTTCCTGTTCTTGATGTATATTTTCTTTGGATGCTTCCAAAACGAAGACAAGCTCATGAAGAATTAGCAAAATTTAAAACCATGCTTAGAAATGTGATTGATGAAAAACGTAAAAAAGTCGAGAGTGGACAAACTCAAAATGAGAATTTAGAGGAGAATGAAAAAGACTTGCTCTTTTTGATGTTGGAAAGTGAGATGCAAGGTGAAGGAAAAATGACAAATGATGAGTTGGAGGTAAGACGGGAAAACGCTGAACGTATGGGAAATTGGTGACTCAAAGTGGTAACTATGGTGTTTCTTTTTTAAATTAGCACAACATCAATATATTCTTTTTAGCGGGACATGACACAACATCCAATGCATTGTCATCTGCTATATGTTATTTGGCTTTGCACCCTAATATACAGCAGCGAGCAAGGGAAGAAGTTTTATCTATTCTCGGAGATGAACCGAGAGATATTCTCCCAACCATTGAAGATACAAAGAGG
>VCJL01000727.1:18175-29373 GCA_024139405.1 Backusella mclennaniae | reverse complement strand
GTCTTTTTTGGTCTGAAAACGACTATGAAAGGCGGCCTTGGTTTTAACAAAGATTTTTGGTGTGTTGGTGATTAAAAACAAGACATTACTGCTCTGCATATAACACTCACAGGCAATACTATACTTATATTTTGAATACAGGCTATTGGTAATGGTTCAAACACATAGATCAGTGGATATTTAGTATCAAAAATTAATACCCCAACCTATTCTTGCATGTCTACAAGAAGTTACTATCATATTTCAACTTTTCTCTATCATGAGACACACTATTATTAAAAAATCAGACTTCATTTCGTCACTTTTGTTTTCCTGCTTGCTCCACCAATGTTTACGTAAAAAATCTTTAAGGTAAACACACTTAAGACATTGTTACCAAAGTTACTTAGTTTAAAATACAGGATACGTATTCCTCGCGTTTCATTTTAATTCTATAGTAAAAGATCTCTTATTCATGCTATTATTGTGCTGGTATAAATATCTATCGTTGCTTAATAACCAACCCTAAATATGTATACACTTGAAACGAAACGATAACCGAAAAAGAACTACTTTATCCAGTCGCACTTATTTAATTTCGGGATTTTTTTTTAAAAAAAAGAAATTGAAAAAATAAAGTAACAAAGTCAATTATCTCTTGAACTAGCATAGACAGAACTTTTAAACGTTACCATATAAAACATTAATATATGGGTAGTTTATTTATTTAAAAAAAGAGGGTTTAATATGATGTTGGGTGACCGTCATTTGCTACAACAGCCTGGTATCTAACAGACATGCTAAGGACAAGAGCAGTGGTATATCTAGCTCTCAATTCCTCTCTTATTCTTTTAAGCACATGATCAAACTCTTTATCATTTGTACTCTTCTAGGTGGCCTTTCCAGTTCTGTCCAAATATTCTTAATGGTATTTAAATTCAGGTTTTGGTGGGCTATGCAATCAGGGATGACCATGATCTTGCTAATATGGGCTAGTTTGATTTAAGCCTTATTTAGCCAGTAAATGCCAGCACTATTAGTAATATCGTTTTTATCATAGTCTTCTTGATCGTTTTTTCTTTTATTAATTAAATTTTGAGACATCTTGATATATTTTTTGTTACAAAACACGTCTTCAAAGATGATGAATGTATGATCAATTTCATTAAAAATGTCTAATCCGGAATTAAGTAAGTGCGACTGAATGACCACATTTGGTATGCAGTCCAGACCATTCTCACACAAATAAGCGAGAGGTAATCTGGACTGTGAGTATGTTCTGAACCTGATTATATTTATATGAACATTACCAATACCCTTTTTCTCGTAATAATGAATACTGTATTGTTAAAATAATTAATCTGTAATAATAAGCAACTATCAATAGCGCAGGTTTATATTCAAGATCGAGTCTAGTAATTGCCTTATACCACTGGCAATTAAAATATCGCATAGCGTTTTAAACTAATGTACTTCTTACTTGGTACTGTTTGAACAAGGTCATATTGATGCTGGCAGAATGGTGCCGGAATTTTAATGGTAAATTTTTTAGTCCGGTGATCTATTACCGAACTCACCGGACCTACCGGACTATTTACTCTACAGCGCTATTGTGGTATTTTTTTTATTTTTCTGTGGCAATTTTTTGTAACTTCTTTCAGTTATTTCAAGTTTTTTTTTTATAAATGCCAAAACCAAGTTTAGTTGATGCATTCGAGCAATTTCCAAAAAGCGATCTGAGTCAACGCGTTAAAACCGAGATTGTTAACGGTAAACAAGATTGCAATGTGAATACTGGCTGGGCTCTTTTTCAGTACAGCACTTCGGACAATACAAAACGCGGCGTAGTTATTGGTTATACACGTCATAAAGATTGCTTAGGGTATGTTTGGTGCCCCAATTGCGATACCTCTGAGACATTTCGAAGACCAGTATCCGACAAAAACAAGGTCAAGTCCCAGAAATGTGGTTGTGGGGCTATGATGAAACACGTTCCTTGTGACGTAAAAGTCAAATTTATTTTTAAGGATGGGGAATGTCTTATAGTACATAAGGGCGCACATTGCCTTAGTGAATACAGGGCCAACCATTTGACTGACGCTCAAAAAGAAAAGCTGGATCAGATCGTTGCCGCCAGACCGAACATGACCGCGAAAGAAGCTGTTGTTGGCATATTAAAAGACAGCACTTTAGACACTCCACTTTGTGACTCAGTCAGCAAATCGTTAATCAATGTTGGAGTCGTGAAGCATTTCATTGCAGAGTCAAAGAAAAGACAAGGAATCGTGAAGAAAGGGTAGTTCCTTGGTGAATTTGCCGTAATCGAAAAGGACTATAAATATTTCATCATCAGTGCTGAAATGGTGTCTTTTTCATTTTCAATCATTTTTTCAGCACCAGAAACAAAACAGTGCCCTCTCCACTTTGATCAGTATCCTGTAATAACGGATGTTACTTTTAAAGCCGTCGAAAAAGGATACAACCTCTGCTCCTCAGTCATATACGTTCCTTATTTAAAAAAGCATATTGTAATCTTTCAGGCTGTAATTGGAGTCACTGAGTCAAGATACTTTAAACGGTATTTTGAAATGTTTTTCGACCATTTCAACATCGATTTTAATCACTTTCTTAGTGTCATTATGGATTTCTCAAATGCTCAATCCAGTGGATTCATGGATGCTTACCAAGCGAAAAAGAGGTACAGTGGCGAGCAATTATCAGACTAGTACGACGGCCTGCAAATCTTGAAAGGCTGTCTTTACCATTGGATGCAGTCAGTTCGACGAATCGCCCAGAAACATGACTGTGTCTCGCCAGACAAAACACAGAATTTCTTGGCGCTCATGCAGACCATAAGATTCACTGATAAGAAGAACGAATTTGATAGTGCCGTTGAAACCGCCAAAAAAATATATCTCCAATGCAACGATTGGTTAAACTGGTGGTTACGCCCTATCAACTCCAGCATGGCGTTCAATTGCTCATCAAGACAAAATGTACAGTTATTGCAACACAAGGAGAGAACATCAAACGCTGTAGAGTCGTACCATAGTGCACTCTATAAAATAATTAAGATCAACCAAAGTTTAGAACTAAGTTTGAGATATATCTTACAATATGCGCAGTATGAAGGTAGGCTCTTTACCTATCACTTTAATGGAGACTACAATCCCGACTATGCAAAAAAGGAAAAAAGACAAAAGACAAAAAATAAAATCTAAAGCAGTACTCGATGTCCCTCCAGATACGCCATCATCACTTTCAAAATTAAAAAAGGAATTAGCCGGCCAAGAAAAAAACAGCAAAAAACGAAAAAGAAAAAGTAAACCAACCGCTTATTATGATAATGATACATTGCCCATAGATGATTCCAAATATGACGAAATGCAACAAATTTCAAGTTCAATTCAAGAAACAGATCTCTTAAACGAAAATGCACCAAAAAAAATAAATCGATACATCGAAGATAATATTGAAAATCAAGAAATTAAGAAAAACAAGCAACCAGTAAAATTACTTCCAGAGAGTCTTGATCCAGAGTTGTTGGAGTTGGCGTTAAATCTTGACCCTAACTTTTTTGGTAGAGTAATATCTTATACTTTGTAATTACAAATATTAACATCTTTCTTATTAGACAATCCTTTTTCCTCATACAGTCCTTCACCTATAAATTCACCTAAGTCCTCACACACTCCTTTACCTGATTCACCAGACAACTTTTCATTAAACTTTCCTATACCGGAGCCATTTATAGACGTCACATCGTCACCTGAATCTGTTTCATCTTATCCATCTCACCCTCCTTCTCCTTCTCTATCCGACTATTCAACTTCATCTTCTTTCAGCGACACTCATTTATCATACATCAAAACAGATGCTCCACCCGACTCCACATCATTTAGGGGTTATCACCTAAGAATAGCAGAAAATACAGAGTATTCATGTTATATAGATGTACCTATCGAAATGTTTTTTAATTCAATCCTTCCACATTTTTCCAAATCATTTAAAAAACGGCAAGACACATTAAACGACTTCGACATATTAGTCAGAGATGCATATGAATCATATCGCCTTAATACACTAGATGGCTGAGAAAAAGCAATGGAAACAATGAGAAACGAACTTCGACGACTCATGGACATGCCTACGATGCAGTTTGGAAGCACCATTACGGCCTTACACAACATAGTTAATAGCTTTTCTGATCCATTCCATTCATTTTTTAAATTGTGCTACAAAAGACAATCTTTATGCGACAAAAACCCACATCGTGAAATCATGGTATCAAATACTTTAAGCGACCTTTTACCCCCATGTAGAGATATAGCCGCTGATTCATATAGCAAAGGTGTCGGTAAATGTAAAGCATGCTCAGTAAAATCAACTGATGGAAATATCATTCACTCTCCTTATCCAAAATTCCTTCTTTTTCATGACACTACCGGCATCACTATATCTCCAAAAACAAAATCACTAAAAGCACCATTTCCATATACATTTGATTTTAAAGGTGCTGACCATAATATATCCAAAGAATATGTTATGCACGGAAAAGTATGTGCCACAACTAAAGAAGGAGGTCATTTTTATACAATATGCAAAATCAACACTGGTAAAGCAACATTCATCGGTAAAATCGACAACTATGCAACTGCTCCAAAAATTAAGGTCATCACCAGATGGGAATCCGAATTTGAAGAAACCTTTATGAAAAACACTGGAGTATCAGCGCATTTCCCAGTCGTTGTTTGTTACAAATTAAATGATATAGAAAAAAATGAAGCCAAAGAAAAAAAACAATGGCGATAATACAGAATAAATTAATTGAAACAGAAGAAATACTTTCTCACTTAATTAAATAAATATTATTTATGTTTTATGTTTGTGAAATATTGCTTGAATTTGATATATAATTTGATATATACTTTAAAAACTTTGGTGATAGTGAATGCCATAAAAAATTGCCATATAAAAAAACGGGTAGTCTAACCGCATCCATCGGGGTCACGTGTTTACACCCATCCAACTCTATATCACGTTTTTTTACACCCATTGACACCCATCTGTTCTTGTATAAAATATCTAGACAATATTTATAATCAAAGTGATTTCTTTATTGTGTAAGGTCTCAAAGGCAGTTAGAAAACATCCATTTGTGCTAAATCTAACCGGTATTTACCTCAATACCTTCTTTGTAAACTTCTTTCTTCCGAAAATTGTAAATATATCTTTATTTCGTATCATGGCAAACCAAAGAAGTGCTTTCATTATGATTTACTGAAATATAGCATAATAGGGTTCTTCGAGCAGGTGAAACTACAATTATACTCTCAAATCAAGACTAAAATAGCAATTACTAACCTCCTTGTCTTTTTTTTCTGTTGTCTCTCATTTTTTTTTACATATTCATTACATAGAAGTCAAGAGGTATAGATGGGTGTAAACACGTGACCCCGATGGGTGCCGTTAGACTACTCGAAAAAAAAATTGCCATAAAAATATCGGCACCCTTATTATGCGTTTATTATTTTTTCATTTTCTCTTTCCTCTAAAAAAAAAAAAGTTATTTGCACCTCAATCAATTCTAATAACAAAACCTTCTCGAGCTATTTCTATTACAAACATGGAAAGCCAGATATTTAACTATTTAAATGATCATGTTGATGACTTCAAATTCGATCTTTATTTAACCAAGTTTAACTTCAAGAACAAGGTGTTTGCCGAACAAGAGTTTAAAAAGTTAATTGGCAACATTCTTAAATTCAAGTTTCCAATGGTCTCGCAAAAATTGATCCAACTTGCTCATAAAATCCATGGAGAGAATTATGTGGTATGTGCATACTACTTTTATTTATATATACTGATCCCTCTATTTTTTAGATCTTCTTATCAGATAGTGTCATTGACTATTGGGAGGAAGTCGCAGAGGAGCTAATGAACGCAACCAAAAGAGCAGGAAGACTTGAAGAGAGAGTAGATAGTTTTGAGAGTCGCGAATCATTATCAAAAAAAGTAAGTATATAGTATTTTTTTTTACTCAATCACTAAACATACTATGGTTTAATATCAAACATAGAGGACTGCAGATGGTAAGTGTCCTTCAATGACGTCCCAGTAGATAAGAACACCTTTTAATATTTTTTATTTCTCACAGAATTGGGCAGTGATAGTGACAACAAGGATGATTCTACAAAGTAAGTTATGTTAAACACATTTAAAGTAAGACATCTAATGTTTTTATCATGAATAGCTTAAATGAGCTTTTCCAACAAGTTCAAGGTGTGGCATTTTCAGCTTTAAATACAAGTTATGCTCAGAGTTTAGTAATAACAAAAACAGTTGTACTTACTTTGTTCTTTTAGGTTGATCAAAAATAATTGCTTAGATTTATCAAATGATACAGAGGGAACAGTCATGTACTATTTACCAGAGCAAATCGCAATTGAATTACGTGAAGAATATACCAAATTCAAGTTCAAGCTTCCTCGGTTAAATCAAAATGAATTGAAAAAAGTGAGAAAGGTGTTGAAAAAAAAGAACCAGCTCGGACCTGCTAGTGTCATCGCAGAGTTGAATAAAGAGGCTCTTACCAGTGGCCCTTTTAATATTTTTTATTTATACAGCAAAATGTAACGTATTATTATCATTGCAATTATAAAGAGAATAGCTACATTAACAAACTTTATCATCTATAATTCACAGTACTGATGTCCAAATGAACTACCCGGGGCTCTTTGATGACATTGCCCACAACGAATCATCAGAATGGGACTTTATTGTGAAGGCTTGGTCCCCAATCATTGAGTATGTCTTCAAAGGATCAAAATTAAAGTTAAAATGGTAAGTGTTTGTATTTAAAAAGTATGTTGATGAATCTACCCCGTACTTACATGATAAAAAGGGGAGATACATTGATGCTTAATACCACCGCCCCCTTCCGAGTAGACTTGAGAGTAATCGCCACCATTGATAAAAGTGACTATGATGTTGGCTTTGTAGAATTCGCAAAATGCTTTACAAGCACAAAGGCCAACAAGGACCGCGTCAAACTAATAATGGAATCAAAGGAATGTCTAAATATCCTTTACAAATCTAGCTACAAGTATATTCCAAAGGTTGATGTCTACTCTCTCCAAATAGCAGGCTTAAAGGGACATCTCATTAGCACCACATTAAATAGCAATGGCCTCTACACCTCCTACAATGTTGACCGAAGGATCCGCTTCCCCTTAAACAACAGTGATATTTACGACAACACTATGCACTTAATCAGAAGTATCATCAAGCTCAAGGAACAGTGTTTAAATATCTATGATGTTCTAGAAAAGGAGTTTACCATAATCAATCAAGATCGGCTCTCATTTGAGGGAGTGTTAAATGGTAAAAGAACCAAGAAGTTCCGACCCAGACCCCTACCAGTAACATCGCTGCCTTTACCCTCAACCTGCACTGCGCTCTGGCTCGAAGATGATTATGAAGATGAATAATCATTTCTATTTATTATTATTTTTTTTTTATTTTTTTTATTCATCACTTTATGCCCTTCTAAATCAAACAAATAAATGTACACACATGAGCATCTTTCATTTTAAATCAAGTTCTGATTATTACCATTTTTACGGATATGATTAGAGTGCATTTCTTTAAAATATGCTTTCATGGTTTCATAAATCAAGTACAATCCATCACTTTTCTCACCCGAATAACATGTACTATATTTATGAAAGCTTTTAAAATAAGATGAAACGTCGGTTGTTTGAAACTTGACAATGAGAGTTATCTCGAATGAAAAGTATTCTTTTAAATATATCATTGCAGTATAAAATATAGGGTAGATCTATTTGTTTTATTTTCATATAAATGATGGCTTTAAAGCCATATACATCACTGACCTTTCCAGTTATACCTAATCCATGAGTGAATGAAAAGGGGTTGGTGAAAGTTTGAAATCAAAATTAAGATATGTGGTACAGATTGGATCATTCTCCGCTTTTCATGGGCAAATGAGAAATCCCACCATTAGGCTGGAAAAATGAAAAGATCTTGTGTTCAGGAACAAAAAGTATATTTTATTCAGACTGAAACCAAGTAAAATGGCGAACTTTGTTTTATTATTTACAGAATAAAAAATATATACATATAACATTTTGTTATTTTAGCCGATTTTATGTATGCTGATATCATTCATCATTTTATTGATGGGTGAAGCAGACATTGTGTATCAGAGCGACAAACTCTTTTTTTTTTAAAAATATAATAAATAAATACCAATAATTTTAATAAGCATCATCATTTGGATCATTTTTCTTTGTCTTTTTCCTATGACATCAGTAGAGGTGAATGTTCTCATATTAAATCAAAAACAGAAATTTAGCTTAATTGCAGTCAAAAAATGCCTATGCAAAATGGAGAAAGGATTAAACGTCTGATACAAAATAACCTTATTTGGTATGGTGGATACCGATCACGGGGTTTATCTGTATATACTTTAGCGCTATTTGGTTCATATTTTTTCTTTTTCTTTTTTCTTTTTTTTAATATTAAAAAAATAATAATAATATATAATAGTATATATACACCCCTTATTTGCTTCTCTCTTTCTCTTGCTTAAAGTATAAATGGAGAGTTCAAAGAGACCCCCTCAAGCAACACGTTCCAACTCTTCTTCTTCTGCTAACCCAACAAGAAGGCGTAATACCAACTCGTCAAGATACGGATCTATTCCGGAAGAAAGAAGAGCTTCAAAAAAAGACGCAGATTCTCTTTCTGACATTAGTGACGACGAACCGTCCCCTACAGAAGACAATCAGGGAACACCTGATGCCAACGACAATAATGAGCAAGGCGAATTACCACGCACATATTCTCGTCCTGCTCTCGATGCAAACAGCGAACGTTTATCTACCACAAGCATTGAGCGTGAATTGACACTAAAAGACAGACAAGATGTAAATTATTAAACTGAATTAAGAAAAAACAAAAACAAAATACTAAACATGTCAATTTATCAATAAAATAGGCTATGAATAAACAACACCCTTTCGGTTTACCACTCTGGAAACCAGCACTTTATAAGAAATCACGCTCGGTTGTACGTAAAGCAAATAGCGCACTCCACTCGTCTCCATCGTCGTCTTCGGAGCTGTTTTTAAATCCAGGTAACATTTTGTGGTCTGTTATATTTGGTTGGTGGCTAGCACTTGTCATATTTTTGGTATCACTCCCTATCAGTGTCATACCATCCAATGGTCGGCTATACGGCATCGTCCTGCGAGAACTGAGTTTTTACATTTTGTGGCCCTTTGGTCGCTACGTGGAACGCTTGGTCGATATTTCTCCTTCAACCGTAAGCGATCTTGAGCATGAATATCCCCAGCCTTCTCCTGTTCTTATAGATGATAACGATGAATATGAAGAGGAGCGTGGCTTGTTGGATAACTCAGTTCATCATAATAAGCGCAAGAAATACAGTTGGTCTCGACATATCAAGGAGACGATTAGACTTGGTCCAGCAGGTTGGATCTATTATCTCGCACTCTATTTAATCATAGGTAAAAACTGTTGTTTTTGGAAACGAAAAGGAGGGGAATGGTTCATAAATCTAAAGTCTCTACTTCTTCTTTTTTATGCACTTAGCACCATTATTAATGCTTGTCTCAACTATCTGCTGGATGTGCGTGGTTACTGTTCCTATGGCCAAGCTTAACTATATTCTTGTTCGCCACCTTCGTCGCCATCCTCTAAGTATCCGATTCCGTATAAAACCTACTCAAATGACCAGCCAAGCTAGTCATCAGCCCACCATTATCCTTCTTTGTACATACCAGGCATTTGGATGGCAATACTACAAGTATACCTATGAGGGTATCAACATCATGTTTATTAACCTACTACCTTTGGTCTTCTTTGTCATATTTGATGAATATGTATTGAAGGATCACTTTCCCAACTCCTTCATCACTTCACCGCACATGATCTTTGCTTTATCATTGGCATCTGTTATTCCTCTGTCCTATTTTATTGGAATGGGTGTGAGTTCCGTCTCTGCTCAAAGTAGTATGGGTTTGGGTGCCGTCATTAACGCCACCTTTGGTAGTATTATTGAAATTATTCTGTATGCCGTGGCCTTGGTAAGTGGAAAGAGTGCACTCGTAGAAGGTGCTTTAATCGGTAGTATTCTCGCTGGTGTCTTGCTGATGCCTGGCTGTTCAATGATCAGTGGCGCTGTTAAGAGAAAGGAGCAAAGATTTAATGCAAAGAGTGCAGGTAAAGTAAAAACTAAAATAATCTCATTCAACTCAAACTAACGGATGATCATCTATCAATAATAAAGGTGTCACCAGTACTATGGTAAGTAACATTTTAATAAAAAATAATTAAATGTTTAATAATAGTTTCGTTATTGTTTTGTTTGTAGTTAATCATGGCTATTATTGGTGCTTTGTCGCCTACTTTGTTTTATCAGTTCTTCGGATCAGTAAGTTGGTTATAAGGTTTACAGGTTTCATTTCTTATTTGTTTATTTTTTATTTTTATTTTTTTTACTTCTTTTAGTTTGAGTTAAAGTGCACAGGATGTCCTGAAACTGCTGATCCTAGTGGGTCGCTTGCATGTTCTCATTGTTATTATGACCAATTGAATCCGAGCCAGGACCCTGTATATCAACAGAGCGTAAAGCCTTTTATGTGGATCTGTGCTGCCATTTTACCTTCTGCATATGTCATTGGACTTTTATTTAGTTTACATACTCATGCTGATATGGTGTGGAAGAGCTCGAACAAACATACGGAAACTTCGGCTCCTATTGTATATCCTGTACATATTATTCATCCTCAAAATGCTGGTGGCGCTATACACCAACCTGCACTTAGCACTGACCAAAGATTTTTATCAGGTACGCCAACACAAACCTAAATGAAAAGCCTTCAATTTATTCATGGCTTATATTTATTTTAGATCCAGGACTATCTACCAACAGCTCACAAAACATGCCACCACCAGTTGCATTTGTACATGCTAAAGAACCCGAGGAAGAGGAAGAAGAGGAAGCCGCAGCTGGCCACGATTCACCTAATTGGGGAAAAGGAAAGAGTTACACTGTTTTATTTGGATGTACTATTCTATACTCCATTATCGCCGAAATACTAGTCGCTACAGTTGATTTAGTTATGGATAAATTGGCTATTGATGAAAAATTCTTGGGTTTGACACTATTT
>VCJL01000072.1:7137-33427 GCA_024139405.1 Backusella mclennaniae | reverse complement strand
TTCCTACTATTTTATTCGCTTTTTGGCTTCTACTAACATACTTTTTATTACTCACTCACCACTTCAGACTTCTTCTACTTTTTCTTTTGCCGGAGTTCTGAGCCCATTTTTTTATTCTACCCATAGTCTATTATTTAAGAATAATTCCATAATCTTTAATTCTTTTTTTTATTGTTATTGTCGTTACTGTCCCTTACTATTAACCAAATAATAAATAAAGCTACAATAAAAATGTTCTTTCAAATCAAATAACAAATTGTCTTTTTAATATGAGTGATTCTATTATTGTATTATTGAAATCGATGTATTTGTTTTTGATTTAGCGCTGTTTTTAGCTCATTCTGTCATTTTGTAAACTATTTACAAAGTACATATTTTTCAAATCTGATTTTACACAAACTAACATTCTGTCATTTTGTTATCAATTTACAAAGTACAGAGGAAACTTTGTCTAATTTTTTGACAGAACTCTGTAAAAAAATCTGAACTTTTTCCCCAGGTGGTGTTGAAGCACAAGATAAACCCACTGATTTGCCACATGCTGTTCAAGAGGCCATGGACCATATCTTGACGAATGTTGGTTTACTTGGTGCAACACCAATCAGTTTTGAGACATTGAGAGAAAACTACGAGGTGTGCACCAAACAATTATGGCAGTTCTTAAATGAGATGGAAAGTTTGCTGGAGCCCACAACTGAAGAGGTGGTAACAAAGTGTGATATGCCTTGGCTAAAGGAACGAATGGGTGAATATCCTGTTTTCATATCCTTGCTTTGCCGAAAGCGCCAATGTATCCTGGAGTCTATGCTGAAAATAATCAATTATGTTATCCCAAAGTTCCAGATCCGTTTCGACATTGACCCTGCCTTCAAAAGAGAGATGACTGATATCAAAAAAAGATCCATTTTAAAATGGGTTTTCATGGCGTAACGATGGTGAAAATGAAGCATCTATAGCCAAAAATCATTACTGCGGTAAAAAACTGAATGTAAATTTGCGAGAAAGTCATTTTAAAGTGGAATGCCATATCATCCAAATGGCAATACATTGTGTCAGAATGATTTTTAACTATAGATGCTTAATTCTCACGATTTTTACTGCATGAAAACCCACCTTAGAATGCATTTTTCCCGGCCCATACATCTTTTGGCACCAGTGAATGATAGTGCGATAGCTATAGGTTCAAATGGAAGGATGGGGTATATATCATACTTTTATGCCATATACTGGAACTGTGTGGATATCTTGAATAGAGAACGTCAAACGCGTATAATAACGCTGTATTTTATCAAAACTGACTTGTATTAATAAACTAAATAACAGTATGATCACTCTATTATATTACATCTATATCTTTTCATGTATGATACTGTTACTTAGAGGCCAATACAAGAAGATTTCAGAACATGATTTTTTTTTAGTATTTTGATCTATAGTTTTCTTCTTTTTATTCTGTTCCTTTTTCCAAGTTGTTTGTGTCTCCTCAAACTGAATGCTTTTTATTTTTTTCACTAATTTTTATGTGTTGTTTATTTCGAGTATTACAATTCTTATAAAATTGGTAAAGCAAACAAGAAAAACATTTTTTTTTGAAGTTTTTCATCTCGGATCCCACTTCATCGACTGAGCATCTGTTTTCCATCCAATCCCTTTCCCTATTTTTCATCCCAAACCTTAGTTCCCTCCCCTACCTTCCTATTTTATTGATCTCCTCACTACTCGTATTGATAGAGTAAGTGCTTTTACGCGCTTTCCTGTGTTTGATAAGGTCATACTAGAAGATAAGTAAGAGCACATACCATTATTGAAAGAACCATATCAATGAGTATTAATTTATCAATTTATTGTAAAGTAACGACCACTTGCTCCAGTTTAGTCCCCATCATCAACCTGTAAGTATTCCGCTTCTCCTTGATAATTTAATTCATACAAATGGCCATACCATTGGGTTCTTCTATAGTGCCAAAGAGCCTGAAGAACTACCTGACCTGACAATGGATGACCTATCCAACCAAGATATGAACCTCTTTCGGGAGTACCTGTTGACCATCTTGTTACTTTTATTGATGAAAAAGGGCATTATATTCGTTTTTCAAACAACGAATGGTATATCAAAGCTGATTTTATAAAGCATCGATAGGGCTAGCAGGAAAGGAAAAAGGAGACTGGTATTAATCAGATCGAATCAGGACTGCTATCAAGAAATCATTCCACCTATAGTATTTTGCTGATATTTGTCAACAAGTCTTTGGTAATCTACCTCGTCGAAGATCGTTTTACAGATCGGGCTATCCAAATGATCAATTTCTCAGCTATGTTGGTGGCCAAAAGATGGCAAATGAGGTTGTAAACATCTCTGTTAATAGTGGTATAAAGTACTCTCAGCGATATCCAGACGAGTAAGTGTTGAAAAATCCATATTTTATATATACATATCAATTACTCATATTATTATCATAGTTTAAAAGGCACCAACTACCTCTTATCCTTCTTGGTGCTAAAAGCACAGATTCAGTGAAAGACGTGAGCGTTAGCGATACAAATAAAGTAATAGAAAACAAAAGTATAAGAAGTGAGTCTCTTGTTCTCGTTTATTAATTAGGAAAGTGAGAGAGAGCTCGTAGTAAATGGAAAAGTTTGGTATATAAATGTGAATAGAATGTTAAGGTAGCATAAGATATATTAGATATAATAAGATCAGGTCGGAAGTATAAAAGAGTGATCTTGAGAGAAGTCGAAATACGACAAAGGGAAAGAAACCATCAATGGCATCCAAAGCCATTAAAGCTTTAAAAAGGGCTGAGAAAGAGGAGTCGCTACTTGTTTGTAAGGTTTATGAGAGCTAGTCATATAGGGTGTGTTGTCTCTGCCATCAACAGAGTAACGAATGCAAGAAAGTCGCCGATAATTTCAGTGGGGATGAGATTTCCTTGTGGGGGGGGGGTATTGCAGTGTTAACTTTGTCAACACAACTGGCGCAGGGACATCAGCGCATGTAGAATTATCTCATATCTTGAAAATCTTGAACTTTCTGGTTAGCCTAAGCCTGAGGTTTTCTCCCGCTCAATGCCATACACGCGGTCACCATCTTTGAGGTCCTCTGATGACTTTATGGACATTGAACCTGATGTCACCCCATCCCAGCGGTTATCTACTGGTTTAGGTGATCTTTTACTATAATTTTTTCTATTATCCTTCGGACTAATTTAACTGTTTCTATCTACACTTCAACATATTGGTTAATGAGGATATAATTGCCCTGATCAAGCACTTATTATCTAAAAGGATTAGTCTTGGTAGGTTTTAAGAAATGAAATGTATTGACTTTGATTACTAATTTATTCCTTCTACACAGTGGTAAGTGATGATATAGATAGAAAACGATAAAGAAGTATGTATAAATCCTAACGGTCAGCGTCTCTTTTTTTCAAACCAACTTTTTATCTTGACATCTTGTCTCTTTTATGTGAGTATGGAGATTTATTATACAATAAATCCTTGTATTGATCTTGCTTCTTTCCATTAGCTCATATTTCTTTCTCCTATACCAATATTCTTGCATCAATTGACCAAAATTCTTTCCTGTTTGTACCGATTACTTTGCCACTTTCACCAATTGATTTGTCACTTGCGCGAATTCTTACTGAAAGGACTTAATGATAAATCCCATTTCTAAAGCCCGAGTCATTATGGAAATAAAGTCACACATTTTACCAAATTCAAACCCTCTGTCATTTTTTTGAGTTGCTTGAATTATGTTTCGCTCTTTTCAAAGAATAAGACCATTTTGTAGAAATATGAGCACAGAAAGAAAGCAAGAAATTGCACTCAATTTGAAAGATGTACGAGAGAATATGAGCCAAGTCTTGAATGGACAGCGACAAGTAAGAAAAAGTAAAAAAAAATAAAACATTTAAATGATTAAAAAAAAAACAGGCAAGGTTAGTTGCAGTCAGTAAATACAAGCCAGCTGAAGATCTTTTGTACGCTTATGAAAACAATCAGCGTCATTTTGGTGAGAATTATGTAAGAATTAGTATACTTTTTCTTCCAAGCAACCCTGCTTATACATTTTCCATTAAAGGTCCAAGAGCTGACTGAGAAGAGTGAAAAGGTAAAATAGCAGAAAAAAACCAAGTAAATAAATATTGATGGAGCAAAAAATCAGTTGCCAAGAGATATTCAATGGCATTTCATTGGTCACTTGCAATCCAATAAGTGTAAAACAGTTGCCGGTAAAGTTGGTATCTTGTTGGTTTTCTATTCATTGTTCTAAATCATCTTTATGTTGACTAGCTATTCCCAATTTGTTTGTGGTTGAAACGGTGGATAGTGCAAAGAAGGCAGATGCATTAAATAAGGCTTGTGTTGCTGTTGATCGTCAGGGACCTCTTAATGTATTTGTTCAGGTAAACACCAGTCAAGAAGAAGGTGAGTTGACTAGCGTTTGCTCGTTTGAACAATGAGACCAACACGTTTCTTTTTAAAAGCAAAGAGTGGTGTTGAGCCAAGTAATACAACTGATGTGTGTAAGCACATCTTGGAAAAATGTCCTCAGTTAAAGCTTCTCGGCTTGATGACAATCGGTATGTTTGGACGTGACCCTGCTGAGGCTAATCCCGACTTTGAGGTAATAATGTATTATACTATTATTAAAAAGGGGGTGATTCCTAAACATGATATCACTTTAGTGCCTTGTTAAATGCAGATCGGAAGCGGAAAAGGCATTAGGATTAAATGGATTGGAATTGAGTATGGGAATGTCTGGTGATTATAAGGAAGCATTAAAGGAGGGCTCAACCAACGTTCGTGTTGGTACAACTATTTTTGGAGGCAGAAAGTTAAAATCAGAAATTCAAAAGTAACATGGCAAACAAAGCCAAATAGAATAAAGAGTCGTTTTATATGATGATCGAATTTGAAATATGCTGATCTACTCATTTACCGGGATCAAAGGAACTCTCTTTATCAAATAAATATGATTTTAAATGTACTTTACTTTGGTGGCATTATCACTGCTACTTTGTGTATCTTAGTATAATATTTGTATATAGTCTGATATGTGTTCTTTATCTCCATCTCTTGAATTAAACCCTGCATGAATTTAATTGTTCGTTTTGCTTATTAATATTAATATTGAGACCACCTGATTGGTTAACTTTTAATAATGCCACTTTCGACATCCAAAATTTTTATTATCATCATCAGACCTCAAGAAAATTTTCACCCTCTCGTGAAAATAGCCATGATGAAGACACGAGTTTTTGAAAAATCATCTCAATCTTGGAGAAAGAATAAAGTTTAATTAATAATAATAATAATAGAAAACACGTTTTATCACTCTTTTTTCTGCAAGCAAAAAAAAACATCACGTGGACGGTGAAAAAATTCAGTCATACTCGGTGGGTGCATCCTTGTTTTGTTTTCTCAATTTTTGTGTGTCTATTTTTGACTTGTAGAAAACATGTAAGTGGATTGACCTGAATATAACCAAGCAATAAGAAACTAAATAGACTACTTTAGGGCAGATTATTGGGTATCACAAGCAAGACATTGGTGTAAATATTGTAAAAAGTACATTGCAAACAACAAACCAGTAAGTGGTTATTATGACAAATGCGCTCATTCTGTACAACAAGACTGATCAACATTTACATGACAAAAAAAAGTCCATCACTTTACATGAAAATGGAAATGCACATAAAGATCAAGTTGAACGGTTTCTACGAGGAGTTTATCAAAAAGGAAGACAGGATCAAAAAGATGCCGAAAGTGTAAGACGTGAACTCCAGCGTATTGAGAAGGTAATAAGAAAAGTTTACTAAAGACACCATGACAGCAATTTTTATATTTTTGAGGAACTTTATAATGAATGATATATTCTAGGCTGCTTTACAATCCTTTGGTCCAAACGATAGAAACCACACTTTTACACAAGACGAGCTTAAACCAATTAGAAAAGCAGTGGATTATGTCGTACCCAACATCCCCACACTAGAAGAACTGCAGCAACAGCATCAAGCAGAGCAGCAGGAGCCTTTACAAGGCCGTGAAGAATGGGCAGTAAAGACATCTATTTCACAAGTTGGAGAATGGCAGACAGTTGAAAAGCCAATTCCCAAGCCAGTCAAACCAAAAGTAGAAGAAAAGAAGGAAAGCAGCTCGCATGATCAAAGACCCGAATTCCAAGATGATGAAGACAAGGAAGAAAAGGACAGGCTGAAAGGATTTAAATTAAAGGAAAAGGAATACCCAGCTGATGCATTGTTTGATGATAAAGGAGAGGATAAAGGAGACGAAAAAGTGGTTTTTAAGAAACGAAGTTTGGATTCGAGTAATGCATTAAAATCAAGAAAAAAGACCTTTAGGAAAAAGGGGAATTAGAAATTTTTTGTGACGGCGTGTGAAAAGCCAAAAATTTATGACATAAAGAAAAAAAAGATATAAATAAAATCTGGTTTCTCTCTACTTTTCTTTTTCTTCCTTTCCATCTTACTTTATTACTAATACACTTATCAACACCATCATTGTCCTTTATTTTATATTTTTTTATTATCACTATTGAAAGAGAAGGAAACGATAGATATATCCATATAAACACACAACAGCAACAATCAACAAAGATAGATATATAGATATAGACAGATAGTTATAAAATATACTTACAATAATACAACATCATTAATAATATGGAAACTATGGATACAAGCAGTAGTCAATTGGAAGGATGGTTAGGTGTATTACTATCATCTTCAGCATGTGTCATTGGTGGTAAGTTATTTTTTACTCCTTCATTGTTTATATTATGTTGTACCACCACAACAAACAAATTAATATTAATAAAAAACACATTTAATTATCCACCTTGTATAGCTTCAATTGTATTTATAGACCGATATACGCACTTTTCAATACTAGATAGTCGCGCCTTTATGGCCAGTTCAATGGCACTCGCCTCCGGAGTACTCCTATTTTCATCTCTATCCGTTTTACTCCCTCAAGCCGAAAAGAAGCTGGGTTCACCGGCACTCCAATATACCTTCTTTTTTGGAGGCGCCCTCATCACCTTGGTGCTGACCAAGCTGATACATCGATTGATGCCGGATGCGATACATACATGCGATACCACCGATACCTGTCAGCACGAGCAAGAGCCCATTACCAAGCGCAAGGGGTGTGACGTGGAATACGGCACTATCAAATCCAGCGAGTCACACTTTCGATTCCATCATGATGACCATGGCGTGTCTCGCCATCAGCAACCTTCAGAATGTCTACCTGTCGTTCACCAGCACCAGGATTTACCTCACCACCACCACGACCACCATCATGAAACTGTTGAACAGGCTGTGAGCAACGATCCTAGCCATTACTATAGCATTGGTATCCAGACCGCCATCGCCATCTGTGTCCACAAGTTTCCTGAGGGGCTCATTATGTTTGTGTCGAGTGAGGCATCGGCCAGCCTAGGTCTTAGCGTGTGTACTGCCATGTCCATCCACAATCTTACCGAGGGCTTCATGATCGCCCTTCCTTTGTACTACGCTACACGATCCCGAACTTCTGCATTTATTTATGCCGCTGTGATGGGTGGTTTGTCCCAGCCGCTAGGTGCATTGATGGGTCTTTATCTTATGCGCCATATTTCAAAAGCGAGTGAGGATTATATGTTTGGTATTATATTTAGTAGCGTCAGTGGAATGATGTCTCTCATCACTATTCAGGTAAGGAAACTTTAAAAAAAAAAAAAGAGGAATGTTTTTTTTTTTCTTTTTTCTTTTTTTACAAGTTGGAAGAACAGAGATTTAACTTTGTTTTTGTTCATTTAGAGCATGCTTCCGCAAGCTATTAGAGCGGATACTCATCGTCATTATGTATTGTTATTCTTCTTTTTGGGAATATTCTTAGTAGGCCTTTCCACAATATTAGAGTCCCTTTAAAGCACCTCCCTTTTTCTTTTTTATATATATAGAGAGAGAATATAATACATAAATAAACAAACAAGAAATTGTACATAAAAACAGGGATATTTTTTCCAATGGCTATTTCTCCTAATTTGAGTAAAAAAAAGGGTTTATGTGATCTTTTTATTTTTGAATCTGACCGGAACATGAAGCATGTGACACATTAGGATCATCACTCTTTGTGGCAAATTTTATTTTTTTCTTCTTTCTCTTATCTTTTTGTTCATTCTTTTCTTTCTTCTTCGTTCTTCGTTCTTCGTTCCTTTTTTTCATTTTCTATAAACCATTCCTAATGACCCGTATTATTGGTGATTATTATATATCAAAGAAATTAGGAAGAGGATCCACTGGTAAAGCAAAAAAAAAAAAAGCCCAGCAATCAATCCACTCACAAGTATATTAGGATCGGTTAGACTTGGTATTCACAAAACCAGTGGCCAAAAAGTGGCCATCAAGATCATCCCACGTAAACAGCTGCGCTCATCTGTCCAGCAATTAAAAGCAGTGGAGCGTGAGCTAGCCATTTTACAATTATTACATCATCCTCACCTCATTGAACTCTATCAAGTGCTACAAGACAATGAAAATATTTATTTTGTTACAGAATACGTTTCTGGTGGCGAACTATTTTTTCTATTAAAAAGACAATCCAAAGTACCAGAGATGGAGGCAAGAGTCATCTTTTTACAGATTGTGAATGCATTGGCTTGGTGCCATGACCACCACATATGGTAGATTTTTTTTTCTTTGTTATTCATGCCTCTAACACTTCTTTAGTCATAGAGATTTAAAACCTGAGAATATATTGATGGATAAAGAAAGAAAGAATGTCAAGATTGCTGATTTTGGAATGGCAACCATGCAACCAAAAGACAAGTTGCTTAAAACTGATTGTGGGTAAATACACATCATCCTCTTTTTGTTATCTAAATTCATCTGTGAAAAAAAAAAACTAATACATACAAACAAATAGATCAATAAGCTATGCGAGTCCAGAAATCGTGAGAGTAAACAAATGATGAATAATAAAAAAAAACTTTATATGTTTATTTATTTTAATAATACACTGTTTTATTGACATGATTACCTTAATTAGGGCATAGATTATTATGGACCAGCAACGGATGTTTGGTCTGCTGGTGTTATTCTCTACGTTCTACTGGTTGGCAAATTACCGTTTCATGATGTCAACCAATGTAATGTACTAAATAAGATAAAGTCAGGTAGATTTAAAAAAATCCCTGATTCGTTATCTCTATCTGCAAAGGATCTTTTAAAAAAGCTTTTACAGGTGGATCCAACAAAACGCATTACAGTAATGTATATTTCTATATTTTTGATTTTTTTCTAAAAATAACATCTCTTTCTTTCAACAGATAAAAGATGTATTGGCTCATCCGTGGATGCAGCATTATCCATATTATCAGCTCGATCCATTATTAGATCACAAATTGATTCCACCTGTTTCTTCAGCTGACCTCGATGGTCCCACTTGGGAAACACTCAAAATTCTATGGAGAGATTTAACTCCAGAAAACCTAATCAATGCATTATCACAGCAAGGGTGAAGTATTATTTTATTTTTTTGTTTTTATGCATAAATGCAATGAAAAGATGTATTTATTCTAATTTGATTCCCTTTTACCTAAATATAGACCAAATACCCAAAAATTGACTTTTCATTTACTTTTAAAAAGAACCATACGCAGAAATTCAACAGATTCAACAGATTCCGTCGCCACTTATGAAACATCAAGTACGGTTTATGAACATCACATTTCCTTATGTACTTTAAAGGCAGAGCCTATAGTCACGCTTTCGTGTCCAAATGTATCATTGCTATTCAAAGCACCGTGTCAAGCACCGCTTCGATCTCTATTACTACAACAGACGACACAGCCATGGTTCAAATTCTTCTACCATTGGTTTTGTTATCCAAAAAAGAAGAAGAATAAGGAATTAGACACAGCCTGTAAACTATTATTCATCTAAAAGGGCAAATCCCGGGTTTTATCATAATATTTTTATTACACAAACATTTTCGCTATGATAGCATTTTATATGATCACTTGAACCTTAAAATGATTAAGATGAACATTCATCTTTTTATTATTATTGTAAATTAAACAAGTAGTAGATACTAATAAACCAGAACCCAAAAGTTGTTTATCATATTGATATCATCATCAAAAAGTAAACAAATAAGCGGGATATGATATAAAATGCTTTCCAGCATATACATCCCTTGCAAGTACCTCCCCCTCTCTCTTTTGCTCCCTTACATCCTCCCCCTTTTTTATGTATAAATATATATATATATATATATACTTTTTTTTTTTTTAAAAAAGCAGTTTTCGTCTTGTTATGTGCAGACATCTATAACTTTAAATCCGTTCCAGATCAAATTGATAAATTGATAAATTGATAAAATATGGCCTGTCCATACAAACGTAATCACTCCCCACAAACACAAAGAATCCTTGATCGACACCGAGATTGGGGTTCATTGTCATATATTGCAAAGAAAAAAAAGAATGATCCAAGGTACTGCTTTGGGCTTCTTGGAATGTGCGGTAAAAGACTCGTTACTACATATTGGTGGTCAACGTAAAAGGGGACAATGGCATATTTTTCAAAACCTTTCATTTGAAATGAGGAAAAGGTTTCTCTCCATTTTACTTGATTCGACAATTTCAAATGGATTAATCTAAATTGGGATGAAACTGGTCAAATGAAATGACTCACCAATGCAATGAATAAAGTTTAGTACTATATCGGTTTTTTTTACATCTTGTAAATAAAAAAACTGCTGAAATTCCCTATTATCAAATAAACACATTTACCTTTTATAATTATTGATATAAAGCTATTTTATTTCTTAAACAGATTATCCTTGTGTTGATTTGTAGAAATATGACTTGCACCTCTGGTAAGATTGGTCGCGAAATTACTTTATCCCCAATATAGTACCATGTTTTACCGCGGTGAAGAGAAGCTGAATTCCTTACTCGCCCAACTCTGTAAAATTGATCTCACGCTTGATGCTCGGCACGGGTACAAGCGGATGGTGTCATTCGCGTTTCCAAACATAATGATATTGAATTGCTTCTCACCGAACTAAGCTCTGGATATGGAAAACTTGGTAAATCGAAGCATAGCACTGATCATTACAAGGGAATGTTTGGATTGCTATCCATGTTTAAAGCTATTGCTGGCCAGTACAAATATGCGAGTCTATCATCTTTAATGAAGGTCAAGGTGTTCTTCCCCCAGCCGTACAACCAAAACATTTATTTTTAGTCTTTAACTGCTGTTGAGGATAACCTATTTTGTTATTTCCGCGAAAAAAAGGTCAAGATTCCATACAAGTTTAACGATAGACAGTACACGATTTTAAATTGGGTTTTATTTATCAATGAGCTAAAGGTAAAATGCAATCATAGTGGATGTTTAAATCAGAGATATGAAAAGGTTTTATTACTGACATAGATTGAACTTGAGAAATCGCTTCAGTGTCTCCAAGAATTGCAACATGAACATGAAGTCAATTGCAACACAAGACGCTACTAGGAGGAAGATGAATATACCACTTTGACTCAAATCATCAATCCCACCATTATCCAGGTCTCCAAGCTCTCCTGTCGCAAAAGAATGGAATATCATGAGCCAATGAGCTCATCCCTGTCCCTCAACTTCCTCTTTTAAAAAGACACATTTTAATCATATTTTATATTACTGATATAAACTACGGCCATATAACGTAGAAAGCACCAGATTCTGTCTAAATATTTTACTAATATATGTCAAAATAAATAAATAAACGCAATCATCACTGCTACAATGTAATTTAACAAAAAACATATGAGTCTGTGAATAACTATCACATATAATAATAGCTGATCTAAAGGGATTTATTGTAATAGAACTATCCATAAAGACACATGAACCATCTCTGCTTATCAAAAGGTAAATAGAGAAAAAAGAAGGGGGGTATGATATAAACTGAAAAACACTCCCCTCCTTTCTATTATTGAGGCCTGTTTTGTATGTATAAATATTTTATTATTTAAACACCTTTCATCATGTTATGTACGGGTGTATAAAGCTTTGGATCCTCCTTGCCGCCCGTCCAAACCAACGTGATCAATCGATAAAGTGTGCCGACCGATACAACAGAACCACCCAAAATACCACATAATCGCACAATAAAATGCAAAAAGCTCTCGCGTTGTTCCTTCATCGACACTGAGATGGGTTCAACGTCATATTTGAAAAAGATGCCAGGAACTGCTTGGCCCTCTTGGAATGTGCGATGGAAATCCGTGACTGCATATTGGTTGGTGAACAAGTGGTCGCCGCCACGGTCAATGTAAAGTGTGGGGACGACTGACATGGCATATTGAAATATTTCAAAATCTAATGAATTGAAAATGAGGAAAATAGATCTTGTCTCTGATAGATTCATCTTTACTTGATTCGGCAATTTCAATGCTATCGTCTAATGGATTGACTAAATTGGGGTAAAGTTGACCGAATGAGAATTCATCAATGCGATGAGTAAAGTTCAATACTATATAGAATATCGGTTAATAATAATGATGGTGATATCATTCTATCTCTAAACATTTACAATCATGACTTGTATGTGCGGAGCTTGCTAATTTACATATAATAAAACACATTGTTCTTTAGTAAAACCATGGTCAATATCATATTAAATAATAATAATAAAAATAATAATAATAACCATATCCATGTCCAGCCGATGTGATGTGCAAGTTGGATGCTACTTTGTTGACGCGTAATGAACCATATAATCTACATGCACCCATGCCCTCTAGTTTTAAACATGATTGGCTTATAGTCATGAATATGGATAATCACTTCTTTTACCTGCTATTTTATGATCGTATGGCTTGCCTGCTGCTGCTTGAATGATTTCATGTACATATTTTGGGTTTTCTACAACTCTAAAACAACATTGATCAATCTTTTTCGGCCTGTATTAAAAAATAGGGAGGTCTATGGTTTACCTGTATTTTGTTGCGATGCCTACTGAAAACTCAGCCTATATATAGAAATTAGTTTTTCAAATGAAAAAGAGAGCGAGTATTTGCTTACAGGTATTAACTTGAGATCGTCTGTTAATTGTGTGCGCTGACCTGTTGCATCTACAACATGGACCAATAAAGCTATAATAATAATACAACGTGAGTAGCTCTATTTCTTTTACTTTTTCTTCTTCATGTCGCTTACAAGGACAGGGCATAGCAACAGTTAAATCAACATTAATCTGCATGGATGTATCGACTGTATGATCCACTAAAAACTCATACTGTGTGTGAATACGACGATAGCTAGAGAGAAACAAAGGTGAAACTATGTACAAAATAGAAATAGTCTTTTTCTTACTCTGAGAACTCGCTTAGTGTTAGAATAAAAAGACATATTGCGACCAGGACAGTCAAGAAACCACCCTTTTCACTGCGCTGTTGATTGTCATCCTCGACTTTGGGAAAAGCGTCAATGGTAGCTGCCTTTTCAAATAGCTTTCTCAGCGACATTTATTGTAGTTGAAAGGAGGGAAAAGAGAGGGTGCAAAAAGAGCCAATTCAATTAAAATAATGTGTTGACGCTCTCGCATTGGTTGATTTGAACAGCAAACTTCTATTTTTGAATGCCCGTCTTGCCTTTTTTGAAAAGCCAGAGACAAGGATCTGTTCCTGGTTGCCATGGCATTGAATGCAATTCGACATATCTTGCTCAATAGGACCATGTGTTTTAATGTAGTGCTTAAACAATGTATGCTCTATTTTTATTTCCACCTTTTCAAGTATTTGATATCACTTGATCCAGGAAGCGGTAATGATTTTATTACTTTATAAAACAACCTTTTCAATAGAGACACATTCAAGGATCAATTTTGGAGAGGACCCTTGTGGTCAACATCGTGGTGATGGATATAACGACGGTGCATTGTTATCACAATAATTCTGTCTATTTGTATCATGATACCACGAAATATATGTTTGTGTCTTTTTATCATTTCATGTTATCACCTCAAGCCGATAGAACGGTACATTGGATCCATTCATGATCTCAAATCGAGACAAGCAATGCATCAAAAACGTAAATTGTGTAGGTACCCCCGAGCAGTGGATGGACTTTAGCACATGCAATTGTGGTAAGCAAACAGAAATACAGAAATCAAAACCTGAAAAAAGGATTTGAGAGAGTGAGGACTACAAAAAATATTGGGTGCTAATCTGACACTACGCAGCTCGAGCGATTCAAGTTGGTCAGGGCAGATGTCTAGAAATTTGGTATATTCAATCGAGCTTTTATTGGCCATTTTGCAATCGAGTATCAATGTCGTGAGTACTGGCATATCATTGAGCCACTTGGGGCGAGTGAACGATTTAAATATGAGATCCAATGATTGGATGCTTTTTGCTTGTCCTGAGGGCTCGATATATCTACACAACGAGTGCGATCTTAATTTGGAGATCTTTAAATATTGTAATTGGCAACCCGAGTTGTCAAGTATATCGAAAATATTGACTGGAATTGCTTCAGACTGGAGATGAAATCGTTTTATGCGAAACCTAAGCCCTCGGAAAAGAGCATTATAACCCTCTATTACATTTATTCTTTGGTCCTGATCGTTTTGCTCTTTAGTTATCCTGTCATGGAGATATCCATTTTCTAAATGTGATATATTTGGGTACTTTCTCCCAATATAGTCGAGCCATACTATTTTGGTTTGCACATTCGCGTTCGATATCGAGCTGAGGCAAAGCTTCGCAAGATGGATTATAGGAGAGATGCGAGATGGTAGCGGTTCATAAGAAAGTGATACTATATCTATTGAAAGGTGTTCAAGTAAGGGTCAACTTTTATCAAGTAATTCCATCCGAGTCAGGGTTAGTTTTGTGCTACACAGAAGCAATGTCAGATGGGATAAAGTGGGTATATTTGGCAAATTGTTAAAAAACTCGTCCTCAAACACATCTACAAATTATTCGTGCATTTTGCGGAAAAAAGTTCATGCAGTTTTAAAATAAAGTTTCATTCAGACTCAGAAAAAATATCATACAAACCAATTGTAAAATATCGTTGGTTCATTCACGCACGAAAAAAAAAAGCAAGGCAAGATTAACATGTCAAACTCAATCCGTTGAAATAGATTCATGAATACCATGTTCTATCCGAATATCAGCCAAAGTGTCCACTGTTTGTGATGAGGATTTATTGCAAAAGATATAGTATTTCAGATAGAGCAAACAACAGACGGGGAAACGATGCGTATCATTCGTTGTACGAAGAATCATCTACGTCGGTTTTATTGGTTTGATTTGTTTTCGGTGTCAAATAAATGTGACCAGTACAGGCATGCGACAAGCGACGAGAAACGCTCGTTGGTGCTGGCAATTCAGGTATCGATTGGTTGATTTCTTTTTGGAATATGGCTCGTTTAAGGATTATGGTGGTGTCAACCATAAATACCTTGAAAAAAAAAGTAAGTACTGCGTCATTTGCATGAAAAAATATACCTTCATTTTGAGGAGATAGTCCAATGTTTGCTTGAACATGTCGAGGTTAAAAGATCCTTGGGAACGATAAGTTTGGAAAGCAATGACGCGACATAAATTCCATCTTCAGCCAATTTCAGCATGTACAAATAACCGACATTACCTGTTAATAAAATAAGAAGCCAGTCGTCGAATATCTTTTCGTTCTCCAAAATATCAATATTTTACCGGTGAAATCCATCGCCAACAATTCGCTGACTTCGGTGGAACAATGGCAGTTGAGATGGTTGAGAATGGCTGCATTTATGCGCAGATTTTTTGATTGCTGCTTTAGTTTCAAATCTTCTTGAACTTTTGACCGTTTCCATTCATTTGAAGATAACTCGATCTTCATATTGTTAGCGTATCTGAGCATGAGGTCGATTTTCTTTCCGTATACTGGTGCATTCTGCATGGGATTAAAGGTCGCCTTGTTCAAATGGGCCACGTTTTTAGTTGCCTCACAAGAGTTTTCACCATCCACCAACGCCACATCGGCGCAATCAAATACAAACTCCAAAATGGATGTAAATCTGCGATAGAAAGTCAATTCAGATTCATCGGCTTGTTTCGGCCAGCGTTCCAAATTTCGCACGATGTGCTCCACGATGAGGAGCAGGATATAAGGCTGGCTTTGTTGTTGGCATTTCGATTTCGATATTTGCCATTTTTTCTCGTCAATGAAAGCAATGACATCACATATATTGTCGCCTGTGTGGAAAATTAAGGTATTTTCACTGAAATAAAAAAACAATAAAATAACCTGCAAAGGAATTAAATCGACTTATTATACTGTTTATTTTTTATTATTTTTTTATTTCAGTGAAGATACCTTAATTTTCCACAGCCTGCATTGACGTATTCAGCATATTAATGATACTCGAAATGGATAACCCCAACAAGGCGTCTTCAGTCACCGAGAGTGTAGTTTTTGACGGTTGTTTTGTCAATATGTGCGCACCCATTTTCATCATTGTCGAAATCATATCCGTGTCAATCGCATCCTTTATCTCTCCTAACTTCCGGGCCTGTTTCTGGGAAATTGTGTGTCCCAAATACTGAAACCAAAGCAGAAAAATAACATATCAGTATGTTACGTGGTATGCTTCTTGGGTATTTTTTTTTTACCGATTTATATGTCATGTCATGAAAAAACAGCTCGATATCAAAAGTGTCATCGTCTTCGCCATTGTCACTAGTGTTTGAACGATCGGTCTTGTCGGATTGATGGGTAGAGGAGACAAAATCAGGCTCTTGCTGAGTTACTGAGAAAGGTATAGACGCAGATGTTGGAGAGGGTGTCAGGGAAAAGTTTGATGACAACGTTGAGGCAGATGATCCCTGATTTGTTAATTCAATTGCCATAGCTTTGTTGAAGGTGGATTCAGTTAAGGCAGCAGCAGTCTTCAACGATTTCATGCCCAAAATCTTGAATGTCAGATTTGTGTCCATCTAGTTGAGTTAAAAGCATTCAGCACTAATGAGGTCATGGTCCAAAGCCATAAAATTATTTTCTTTGTCTTACGGTTGAGTCGATCAATTTCTTTATATCCTTCCAAGTGGTATCGCATGTTTCTTTGAAACTGATAAAACGAAGTCAACAACTATAGCGGGAGTTTGAAGTATGCTTACCTATCTGCATTAGAAATCTTGCCGAATTTCTTGAATGTCAAGGCAAACCGCGCTTTCCAAAGTGAAAACAACTCATTTATTTCACGATTGTCGTATTTTAGACATTTATATCATACATTAGTTGTATGATATTCCTTATCGATAATATATAACGTGTGTAACGTATTATAAACTCAGTGCTGCTATTTAAGACTTTATGGATGATTTATTATGAGCTCTCTCTTCCACTTTTATAAAGAGTTTTATAGAGACTCATTACTTTTATTTTGCTTACATTTATAACTTTATATTGAGAACCTCATAATATCACAACGATGCTCGTCCAAGGACCAATGCACTATTTGCAAGACATTTTTAACCACAAAGTCGCTGAATCGTAGTTTCTTTGTGGTTTGGATGTGGTTTTCCAGTTCTAAAGAAAAAATGCTTTAAACTTGCTAGTTTAAAACAAAGAAATCTTACCTTCTTGTCCTTCAAACTTCTGTCGAGATCGTTTTTTCCCTTTTTCAAAATCCATTTAGTTAAAATTCATAAAAGAAAAGGAAGAAAATTCACCGGGGGAAAAAAGCTCTGTCAATTTTTTACAGAATCGTGAAATTTGACAGAAGAAGTTTGTGAAATGTAAATTTTGACAGAATAACACTGTTGAAGAACAGAATGCGATTCTGTCAATTTGTTACAAATTGAAATAGTTACATATCCACTAAAATCATTTTTTTTTATTTCAAAATTTTCCATTTATTGAGTAGTGAAGGCCTTTTTCAAGTGTTTAAATAGAACAAAATGGCCAAACAGGAAGCTGTAAATAAGTGAATTGAAAGTGCAAATGTTTCCTATACCCATATGATGAGCGAGGACTAGTAGCAATAAGTTTGAACTACGTAAAAAAAAGGATAAGTATTTCTTAAAAAATATAAAAGAGCCTTTCTTCCTTTTTTTTAATTATTATTTCTTTTTATCTTCATTTTTTTATGTTCTTATTGTTTTATATTACCCCAATTCAATAAAAAAATTCTTCATTTATAAGTGCTCTAAAAGCCATGATGGCAACTACCACTTTTTATATATCTTTTTGATAATACTTACTCTTTGACCAATTGAATATGCTGCTGCTGACTCGACCCCATATCTTCTTTATCGGTTCCTTTTGCGGTTTGCTTGTTGCTTTCATATGCTGTTTGTTCATTGTGTTTATTTAAAAAAAGTTTTACTTTGGTTCTCATTATTTCTCCATTATGACACACTTTAAAAGTACTTCCTGTGGAAAATTAAGGTATTTTCACTGAAATAAAAAAAATAATAAAAAATAAACAATATAATAAGTCGATTTAATTCCTTTGCAGGATATTTTATTATGAGATGAATATTTAAAATGGTGTAAAATAATGGTCTTATTTATACTAAATCCAATGGGTAAAATTATTGCTACTGTTTGTATTAACATAGTCAAAAGAGAAAGGAAGAGTTTCATAAGGTTACACAACCAACATGCGAGGTGGTTGTTTATCTTGATATATTTGGCAATATCAAAAGGCTTAGTTTTATCATAGTCAATTTATATTGATCTATTATTAATGTCTTATTTAACAGTCATAAACTATGTGGTATTTCACCACACTTCCTACTATTTTATCCGCTTTTTGGCTTCTACTAACATACTTTTTATTACTCACTCACCACTTTAGGCTTCTTCTATCTTTTTCTTCTGTCGGAGTTATGTGCCCATTTTTTTTTATTCTACCCATAGTCTATTATTTAAGAATAATTCCATAATCTTTAATTCTTTTTTTTTATTGTTATTGTCGTTACTGTCCCTTACTATTAACCAAATAATAAATAAAGCTACAATAAAAATGTTCTTTCAAATCAAATAACAAATTGTCTTTTTAATATGAGTGATTCTATTATTGTATTATTGAAATCGATGTATTTGTTTTTGATTTAGCGCTGTTTTTAGCTCATTCTGTCATTTTGTAAACTATTTACAAAGTACATATTTTTCAAATCTGATTTTACACAAACTTACATTCTGTCATTTTGTTAGCAATTTACAAAGTACAGAGGAAACTTTGTCTAATTCTTTGACAGAACTCTGTAAAAAAACCTGAACTTTTTCCCCAGGTGAAAGGGCAACCATTTAATACACGCCTCTTCGAAAAAACAAGGACAGAGCAACCAATCACGAGCGTTGTTTTTCTTTTTTTGTTTTCTTTTAGCTCATCTCATTCATGTGACAAGGGAATCTCTGGCCGGCAACGTCATAGCTTTGCTATGGCAATGTTGTTTCATCCAAGAGTAACTTCAGGTTACCTGCGGCGACCCGAGTGAGATGACAATTTTGTATACGGGTATCACCTTTATGCCGTTGTCATAGGTAGCATTTTGCCATGATATGGAATTCAAAGTTTGATGTCCTGGAAGTTTGTAGTTCGTCCAAAGCTATTCCCACCTTCACTTAATAAACAGAGCTAGAGTAGCAAGATTAAAACTACTCCAGGCAATTTACGTTATATTTTTTTAGTACATCATTTTGAACCAGGATATGAACGATCGCGCAGTTTACAACGACAGAAAAATATAGAGTCATTGAAGTGACCTCTTGGCTTTCACATATCTGCGACGAAGCTTGGCGTGTGTGACTTTGGCTATTAAAAGAATCAAATGAAGAAAAAAAAATCACGCAGTGCAAGATCCCTTTCTTTCTCACTATTCAATTTATTAAATATGAAGACGGAAAAGGAAACATGCTAGACGACCATGGAAATGACGTTTTTACGGTCAACATGGAGGTAGATGATGAAACTTACCCGCTCGAGAATGTAACGAACTTAAGCCAATATCTCGATGTAAAACGAGGCAGCTTTCCATGTCAACATGAAGCGCTCCGTAGCATGGTCCAAAAAAGGAAGTCGTGCCGTTGTGGTTGTTCCAAAGACAAGAGCCAAGACGATAACGACTTTGGGAGCTAACTCTCCTTATGGTGTAGTGATTGCCAAGGTACCAAGACCAAGGATGCCTGTCTCCTCGAAGAAGAGAAAGATAGCAGGCAGTAATCAGACTGTTGGAAATAACTCAAATTATCGTTTGTAGCCTGTCAACCACTTGTTCACTGTGCCGCAATGAAAAGGTCCGTTTGCAAAAAAAAATTGAAGATTCTCGTAGTTACAACTTATACACCAACAGTAGAAAGTATTGTGGTACTTCAAGGAACGACTTTTTAATCTATGGGTGATTTTGCGGAATACGCAACTGTTTGTGGTAGAGGCGTGGGTGTATTATGTACATTTGTTTGCACCAACAAACTTTTGTTTTCTTTTTACTATGCGCAAAATTATGAGTGCAAGTGACAAAGTGCAGCCTCAAAGTTTGACTCTTACAATTGGTGTAAGGATATAACACCAAGAGTGCACATAATGAAACCGGCCATGATGAGATATACAAATAAGCACTTTTTTTTTAGCGTATAATTGCATAAGAAAACAATCAAACATATTCATCTGTCAGGCTCACAGCAATCTCCAAGAGAACGGTTTCTTTTTCTGGTACAAATAAACAATGCTTGGGAAGACCTTGATTTTGGCGTTTTATGCAATAGCCAATAGCAGACACAAGAATTTGATTTGCGCGGGGAAGTCAAATTTTCATTTGCACACGGCATGATTTATAAGCAATGCAGAGTAAAACGATTTACGTGTTTCTTTCTCTCTCTTTCCAACAATGACCCGCTCACTTAAGTTCGCTCTGCTCGTATGCGACACCCCCATGCCCGAGGTGCTTGAAAAGCATGGCGATTACACTGTCCAGTTTCCTCGCGTCTTTGAAAAGGCACTTCCTCAAGGCGTCACAATCGAATGGGATTCGTTTGATGTTGTTAGTGCTCAAGAATACCCCGCAAACCACCTCGAGTACGATGCCATTGTGTTGACAGGCTCCAAATATGATGCCCATGCCCAAGATGAATGGACGTTGAAATTAGTCGACTTTTTAAAAAAGGTCCGAGAGACAAAACAGGTCAAGATTATTGCCATTTGTTTTGGACACCAAGTGCTTTTACGTGCACTTGGCGGTGTAACAGGTAGAAGTGGTAAAGAATGGGAGGTAAAGAGAAGAAATGATGAGATACACCCTCATATTAACAAGTACCCCTTTTTAGGTGGGATTGTATGAAATTGAATTGACACCCGAAGGTAAAAAGTACTTTGAGACCGATAAAAAGCATCTTGTAAGTATTATGTTATTTTTACCATAAGACTCTATTATAACTATATAATAGAGAATCAATCAATTCCATCACGATGCCGTTACAACGCTACCACCTGGCTTCCAAAACCTTGCATTCACGAGCGGAAACACCGCCCATCATGCGACCGTATCCGATGATCGTCAATGTATCACCATCCAAGGTCACCCTGAATTCAACAGAGACACGGTTCGAATCATGATTGAAAAACGCACACAACTCGGTATTGTTCCTGCGCCTGTGGGAGAGAAGAGTCTTGCTATTTTGAAACAAGCAGATGAGGCCATGGATGATGTTTGGTTGGTTAGAAAGTTTATTGATCTTGTTTTGAATTAAAGAAAGGGTAATGCATTTAATTTGCCTTGTAAAGCTAATGATGAGGGACATACCACTTTGTGTACGAGTAAAAGTGGGGATAAAATGGGTATGGTTTCAACATTCACTTGTGTTAATGCCTAATAATAGTTTAATACGTTGATAGAATATATAAATATATATAAGGCACTTACGGATTCATCCTCATTATACTTTTGATCCTTTATCAATGCAAAAGTGGCTTGTTCAAACAAGACTTGAGATTCTAATAATAAAGATAAGCATCCATGTTGAATATATACAAGTATAATTTACTTTGATCTTGATAGCGTCCCATTCTACCCTTATCCAATGCGCCCAAAGTATCAAAGATGGAGCTCATTTCCGCATAATAGGCATCATCATGCTTGCCAGATAAAATATGCAATTGTTGTAAAAAGTGTGCCAATGTTTGAAATGCCCCTAAGTTTTATGTCAACACGAGTTTAAAAAAGATATAGAATAAACCTACATGCACTCTCAGGTTCGATTTCTATTAATTCACGCACAGTTTCAATTTCAGCTTTCAGCAAGTCCAACTTGTTCAATGTAAACCAACTACTTTGATCCTGTGCTGTTGGATCCTTATACATCTTTGCACCAGAAGGATGCCACTCTTCCGTTTCAAAGCGTAATTTCAATCCCTCTATACGTTTCTCAGCCCCTGAAAAAAGAAAAAAGAAAAAACATATCAATCACCCCCAACTTTAATTCATATGATATGTTTTTACCTGGTCGCGACAGTGTCTTGATTTCAATATCCCACATCTTGTTTTCTGGAATGCATCTTGCACTTGAGCTCGGCAATACCCAACTAGCATCCAACTGGAATCGATCGACATGATTGGCAGGCACAAATGCCCAAAGTGAAGCCGTCTCTGCTTTGGTTTGATGTATAGGGAGGACGTTTCCCTTTAATTCAGCGTTCAATTTAACATGATCGTCAAACCCAAAAATGACGATATTGGAGCCCTCCAGTCGGTAAGCACCTAATAAAGATACCTCTTTGCGTGCTTTACCGACCAACCACCAATAATATAGCCATGCGCTTTGGTCATCAGGATCGGTATAAATAGCATTCTTTACCAAATCAAGCTCTACATAAAAGGATCATCAGAAGATATATTTACATATATATATATCCTCCCTTTTTTATATATACCATTTTCTGCAACTTGATTTCGTTCCTCTCCAGACATATCCTTTACAATTTCTGGTATTAACTTTGATCGTTGATGCCATGCCGAATAGTTACTAAAACTTTGATTGATTTTACGAGTAGTAAACTCATATTCTTGTGCCACAATTTTGTTCAATTCTTCCTCGGTTTGTGCCAATCTTCTTAGATGACCCACCACAAATCGACGATAATTCCAACCATGAACTTTATATATATATATATGAGTTTTTATGTTTTAAATATACGATATCAACTTACAGTTACGTGCATCCATTGTCAACATCTTTTCAACCAAACCCAGCTCGGCCTTCCAGTCCGGGTTTGGCATGGTTTCCAAACACCAAATACGATGGTTCCATAACCAATAGGATTTGGGGTTGATACGAACAAGTTGCATAAAAAAACCAAGGTCCTTTTCAAACCAGGAATTGTCTTGGTCGAGAATGCCGTTTAAAAGAATGGTGCGGCGATAGTTCCAAATGGTGTAAAAGTCGGGATTCCATTGCACAATTTGGGTGGTCAGTCCCAAGGTTTCGAGCGTAAATTGCTTTTCTGCCATCTTGTAAGAGTTTAGCATTCTGTTACTGTTTGGAGGGGCTAACACTTACTAGTTGATGACACTTGTTGACCAGTTGAGTGTATTCCTTAATCTTGACAGCTTCCTTTTCTCTACGTGCCTGAAGGACCTCTTCACTTGTCTTTACACGTCTTCGTCCATGCTATTGAGTGTTGTTTATCATGATTATTATTTAGTAAAGTATGAAACAAGTGTATGTATGTATATTATAACTTGCCACATCCGCCATCTTTATTGGTAATATTGAAAATAGCAGCAATAATAAGAAAACAAAAAAAAACAAGCAGTGTGCTATAAAGGTGCAGTGTTGGCGGTCCTTGAAATTTTTCTACTAACACACTCACTCACTTCGCAACATGTGATGATATAAAAAGAGGGGTCGGGAGATGCTGATTATGGAGCAATTGGCGGGTTGATCACTATTGAATTGTTACTATAAAAGTAAAGTCTATTTGTGCATAAAATAAAAGTGCTTTTTTTTTTTATTTTACTCCTTTTTTTACACATTCTTAAAATATACATTTACAAGTTGATTTATACGCGTTATCATTCTCTTCTTCCTCTTCCTTCTCATTTTTATTTTCCAAATCATTATGCCAGGCGTTATGGATATAAAGCACATTCTATGTCACCCTTGTGATCCTTACCCAACAAAAAACAGTTCAATTGACTATAAGCGAAGAAGAGCCAATAGCGAAACAACATTTAAAGAATACAATCGACAGATTGGGATCCTACCACGTCGCAAGTCGTCTATCTCGACACAGAACCAATTGCGAGTGGCATGGACACCCAGTGAAGACGATCTGCTCCAGCAAGGCTACGCACAAGGACTATCATGGGGTATGATTGCTTCTACCTATCTGCCTCATCGCTCAAGAGGTTGTTGCTGGGGACGTTTCAAAATGTTACAGGGTAAGCACATGGTAACTGCTCCATCACAGCGATTCTTGGGAAGACCATGGAAAATGAACCATTAATTTTTTTAAAAAAAAAAAAATCTGCTTTTATGATATGCATTTATGCCATTATTACGTTATGTCTCTACTATGATGAATTATTCTATGTTTATATTACTTTTTTATTATGCAACCAAACTTTATTCATTTTATTATTATTATTACTCTATGACAAAATAAACAATTCATAAAAGTACTTTTTTTAAAAAGACGTTTAATCATGATGCACTTCTTTTTTCGATTCTCCCTTTTCTGTTTTGTTTTATTGACAATTGGGATTCAGAACAAAAAGATCAACAACTCCTTAATCATTTTGCATGTATAAAAATGTACATGTAAAAGCCCTTCTAATGTGGCGTTTGTAAAGTCAATATTTTATTCTGGGTTGTTTTTACGTTGAGTATTATATTTTAATATGCTGATCAGGAGAGTGTTGTATATAAATGATGATCTAGTATACAAAATAATGTAAAAAAAAAATACAATAAGGGGAGTTCATCCACACGTATAAGATGGCGGTTGTTTGATCATCATAATTAACCCTTTTAGCCGTTTTGTTTGACATCATTCAAAATGCTATTTTATCACATTTTGAAATAATCTACAAAATTACATTATAAATTTGGTGTTATTGTTGTTGTGATTATTAGGATTATTATCGTTATTAATATCATTATATAAATTACAATGGTAAGGAGAGGACCAAGCAAAAAAATACCTAAATAAATAAAAAGAGATCTTCTTCTCTTTTTCATTTACCTTTATCTCTCTCTCTCTCTCTCTTATATACCCTCTTGTAGGTAATAACCACCTTGTCTATTATTATTATTTTTTAAATTAATTATTACTTTATTTCCTTTTTGTTTTTAAAAGATCTACTGATGCCATTCAGATTCACTTCCAGTAGAATACATAGACATGGAATGTTGCTGTCTATCTGTATAGCCCTGTCTCATAGTATTAGGAGCCGTATTTGTGGATGCGGATCGATTGACATAGTAAGGATCGTTTGGACGTGGAGCATAGCCTGGTCTGTAGTTTGGGTTTGGTCTGTACATTGGACGAGGGGAAGTGGACATTGGTCTTGGTGAGTTGTACATGGGTTGTGCTGGTGGTCTAGGTGAATTGGGTCTATACTGGTAGTATTGGGGGGGACGACCTCGTCCTCCTTGGACCATATACTGTGGTCGGTTATTTGGCATCGGAGAAGCAATAGAATTATTAGAATTATTAGAATTATTATAATAAATTGGATTATTATTCATGGGGCGTCCGTTACTGCTTGCTGGTGGATAAGGTCTGTATTGACCCGGTATCATGTTTTGTCTCGCTTGAGGTGATCCTTGGTATACATTGGTTTGATATGTAGGCTGTTGTTGATATTGGGGCTGATATTGTGCTTGTTGTTGAGGATAATTTTGAGGTGATGGCTGTTGTTGATATACTTGTTGTTGCATAGGCTGCTGCTGATACTGCTGTTGCTGTTGCTGTTGCTGCTGTTGCTGCTGTTGATATAGCGGCTGCTGTTGCTGTAAATTCTTATGATTTTGTTCCATTAATTCGGCACCATCGTTACGTGTTGGTGAATGTGTTGGTGAGGGCAAGAAATCCAAAAAATCCGTTACATCCGCAGCACTTGGCTCCGGTCCAAGTTCAGCTAACAAAGCCGCTTCATCCTGCTGAGGGGAATTGGGTGTGGGTGAAACTGTAGAAAGTAAACTCGCCTTCTTCTTTTCGAACCCTTTTAATGTAATATCTCCCTCTTCTAGTTCAAGTTCGAGATTCTGAAGTTTTTCCAAAATATCTGCTGGTA
>VCJL01000719.1:17540-28508 GCA_024139405.1 Backusella mclennaniae | reverse complement strand
GAACGGATCAACATTTTGGAAAAACTCTACAAGGAAGAAAAAACAAAAACAACAATAAAAACAAAGCCGGTCAGTTTATGTAAAAAATTCAAATCCTGCGCAGGAAAACTTCCCAGTTGTGAAATTGACTTTTTTCTTCCTTGTCACAATGAGTAGGGCTCATGCTTCATTGGCTATTCTGTTTGGTGTATTTATATAGGAAATGATTTTCAATTCCATTTAAAAAGATGTTAACAAGAGTGAAAAACTATGATTATAACAACTGGTTTAAAGGGAGTGCCTCAGTAGAATGATTCTTACGATCAGAAATAATAAAATTGTGTAAGTGAGAATTATTTTCTTTTTCTTCACACATCTTTATCGCTTGCATGAGGATTTGAGAAGAACATCACATTCTCTTGCTGTTTATTTGCTTGAATTGTATTTCAAGTATTGTCTGGTACGTGAATAAAAGTAAAATGGTATACCGACGACATTTGAATAGTGCAATCTGCCAAAGAAAACAAAAAAAAAAGGTATGTATAGCTTGGTGGGATGAATGAAAAGATCTTCTTTATTAAAACGGTTTGAGTGCAGACCACCGCTCGCTTGCTCGGTGCCCGTTTCTTGGTAAGCAAATTACTAAGGTGATGGTGGTAGTTTGAATATCGGTGTAGCCAACTTTTTTTTCTTCCCGTCCTGCCTCGTACTCCTCTCAGCATTATGCGTGTGGTAAATTCTTTTATTTTATCCAATCAAATCAACTCGTATCGAATGCTTGTATCACACACCTGTACCAGTCCCTCCCACACTGATCTATCTGCCGCCTCTCTTTCGTACAGGAAACAGAGTGGTGCTTGCTGCTGATAGCAGCATTATCTTGTGTGTGGCTCTGCCGCCATTCGTGGTAAGGATAACTCACTTTATTTCATATTTATATTATTCTCCTCTACTTGCTGTACTATAGTGTAAAAAGTGTAAAAACCAAGTACAGACCAAGTTGATTTGCAAAATACAATAGGTGTTTACAATATAAGATTGTGTGTATTAAGCTCGTGCTTTTGGATGTTTTTAATTTGCTGATGTTCAACTTGTAAAAGGAGTCAATAACTCCAAAAACAGTTGAAAAAATAAAATCAGTCAGTCATATGATACTTTAAAAAACAAGGGCTGGCATATGAGAAACTATTGGATACATTTTCTCTAGGATTAGTCGATCAAATAGAACCATATAATTGTTTCTCCAAGAAAAAAATCAAAATAATTCCATAGTGGCAAATAGGTAATTGGTATACGCTTTTCTGATTTTAGACTTTTGATCTGGAAATATCAACCTGTTTATATTTTTTTGGTTTACTGTTCTCAACCATCAAACCCTATATCAAATAAACATGGTGAGACAACTGGTGCAATGAATGGTGTTATCATTCTCTTAAGGATCATATTTTGTCTATTCAGCGATATAATAAAGATGGGCTAGTGAGCTTAAAGGGTACAGTTATAAATGTGGAAACTTAGTAACTGATTTGTTTTTTAGATTGAAACTGGACAAGATGGAGCTAAATGACATAACTTGGATAATGTTATGAATTTCATTGATGGAAAAACTACAATACAGCTTATCAATTTGCCGGAGAGAGGTCATAGTCAACATATATCCTAAAGAGTTGAGTAATTACACTTGTAAAGAGCTGTAGTTTTCCATATTTAGATTGAAAGGAAAGTCCCAGTGATTTCAGTTCTGCATTTTTTATTTGCTCACATGATGACCTTGGAGTCAAATAGCTGAGCAATAATGACCTGTATTCATATCGGTTAACGGAACAAAAGTAAATCAGTGGATTGGTATCGCGTGAATAAACAAAAACAAAATAGTGCATAATTTAAATACATTTTTGTTTAGACATGTCGCCACAAAAAAGGAGATAAGTACTGGATGAAGAAAAACAAACCAACACAAACACAAACAAACAGAATGATATCCAATATTAGATAAAACTTTATTTTCCCTGGATTATGATGTACTTTGAACCATAAATGTCTTTGCTGACCTCAATTCTCAAAGATAAATATAAGTATACATATAGAATCAATAAATAATCTCTTAAGAGCTTTATTAAACCATCTGTTCGACTTTTATTATTCAAGTGATATATTATTCATTATAACCATTATTCGTTGGGTACAATATTAATCAAAATGCATGTAAAAGTTACCCGTACATAATGTATGTAGTGTTCCTTTTACTTTTTGAGAAAGGACCAATTTGAATTATCTCTACAAATTATAAAACGATTTCTATATCGAATATAGAAAGCGACCTATTTCCATTAACCCGCTATATCCCGAATAGCGGCACTATACAATGCTTAGGCTTATATATATATATCAGGTTTTTATCATGAACCAACCAAAATAATCAAATATGTTTTTACAAGGTGCCTCTTTTTGTTTTGGTAATGATTGGTTTAATTTCATCGTAAGAGATACAATCACTAAATACGCACTTGGACTTGATGTGAACATGTTTCTTTATTGTTGATGACAGGATGCAGAAGCGGTAAAGTTTGAGAACTTTCTATCAGTATCAAGCGTATTTTAACAATTAAAAGTAATCGTATTGATAAAATCACAGAATAAATAAAGCATAGAGAGTCCTTTTACTTGAACATATAAGAATATATATAAAACAGAGATAGAAAATAAGATAAAAAGAGGTATTCAAAAACAAATTCGGTTTTTGTTCAATTTCATCAAAATTATTTCTTGTAAGGGATTGCTAATTGATTTATAGAACACCAAGCTGTTGCACAATATTCTCTTTACATCCAACATTGTCATGATCAATATAATCTTAACTTTAAACAGATGCTACTCTTCTTTATAGCTGTTACGTTCAATAAGATGGTAGATCGATTATAGACGATATAGCAGTTTATTGTTAGAATTGGGGTATTTTAAGTTTTTGATCTTTAATAAACAAAAACCAGGCTATCTTTGCTAATCATTATTAAAGTATAAATGAACTTTTTTATTTCCAATATTGGAGTAAATTGATATACATAATTTTTTATAATAGCGAATAACAAATTTAGATAATAATAATACTAGAGTTTTTTTTTTATATTTCTACGCTTAACTCTGAATATCTACCAATGAGCATTGCTTTTAACATTAATATTTTTATTATACATGTTGGTAGTTTTTGTATCTATATTTTTTAAAATAAAATAAAAATTGGGTTTATTCAATATCAAGTGAATTACTCATAACAGATGGCTAATTCTAAATCCGGTCAAATAGAAAATAAATAAAAGAGGAATAACGTATGATTCACAATAAAGACGAGCTTTCTTATTGCTGTAACATTATCAAGAAGTATTCCACGCCTTTTGTACCACCATATCCCTCCAAGGAATGTGACTTAAATGTTACACAGATGGGTTTAACTCTTATTAATCACCCTTGTTTTTTGCTTTAGTGACAAGTACCTGACCTATATGAAATGGTTTGCTCCAATAAAACACTAAGTACATGTAATCACACTTCCCAATTAAAATAAACTCTTTAAAATAGAAAAACGTATAACATTAAGCGTGATTTCTTTTTTCTTTACTTCAATTTTGTATTAGCATTAGCTAGTTTATCAGTACATGTTTCAGCCCTTTCATTTTTAAATTGAGTTAGCTAAGCACATTCATTTTTAGAGAAACATAAATGTCAAACTCAAAATCATATGCCAGGATCAATATGGTGCACTTCATCTAAATTGTTCCTATGAAAATCAAAAAAGGGAAAGCGTTATCTTTCGAATATAATAACAAATTCAGCACTTTATTTATATTCTCAGTTATGGCTAATCCTAATCTTTTATATAATGTATCACAGCAATATATGTTAAAGAGATAACCATAAAAACAAAAAATATGTATGAAAGAGTTCATTTATAAAGACATTATATTGTATTGAACAACATTGCAAAGGAAAAGAGGCCATATTATTAAGTTGAAAGAGTTCATAGTACTTGATAGATCTACCATTTTATTAATTTCCCCCTCACATTTTAAAGTTTCAAAATTTTGAGATTTACGCTTATAAAGTAGCGGAGTGTGGATCTATATGGATATCTATATTCTCTCAGAACGCCAGGTCCTCACACCTGTACCTAGATATGGTGTGGGTTCGTCCAATCAGATTCCCAATTGGACTTGTACTTATAGGTGCATCTACACACAACAATGACTAAAACGATAACTTGACATCATTGTGCCAGGCATCGCTTTTAATTGAGAGTTTTTACTGAACGAGATAAATTGATTGAGAAAAAAGACGGTCTTATTTGAGCATACTTGGAATAAAAAAATAAAAAATAAAAAAGCCAAAAAAAAAAGAAAACATTTTGAAGGACTTCTTTTACTAAAATCCTTTACTTTTTTTTATTTTTATGTGGATGTTAAAAATGGTTTCTTCCCATGTTTCTCACAGAGCCAAAAAAAATAAAAAGGAGATAGTACTTGATAAATAGAATAATTAAGAATAGATGCCTATTCCATCTTAATATGATAGGTTCTTACACATAAATCTCTAAACAGACAAACCAAACTAAACAAAGTCTAACAAAATAAAATGAAAGCAAAGGACTGATAGATTCATAGCATTATGACATTCTACCAAATCAGCGCAGCCCTTTTTCCGAGGGACGGAAAACGCCCCAAATGGTATGCGCTATGTATTTCCTTTGATTTTTTTTTCATTTTTATTTTATTTTAGTAAGCAATTTTTTTTTTATATACACTAGATAAACTAATACAAACATCAGCTTTTTCGTTTTTGCAATCATCCAAGCTATTTACTTATCATCTGCGTGTGCGCACTGCAAATAAATGGTTATTGGGAACACAATTTTTAATAGGCGCCATTGTTCATGATGGTTGAACAAAAGAGAATCGAGTTGGCCTGTTCTCTTGATTGAATTCTGCATAGTGATAAAACTTGATAGCTGAAGGGTTCCTTTCTCTTTTTTATTCTTTTTTTCTTTACCTCCAAAAAAAATCCAAGCACCCCCCAAGAAAAGGCTGGTTTTTGATTTGTTACCACGCTTTTCCATCCTCATTTACTTTTTTTCTCACCTATTTTATTCTTAGGTTAGTCTATAGTTACCAAAAGAAGAAGCCATCGGAGTACAAAAGGGTTTTACAGATTCACGTAACTGACGAACTGTTGCTTTATGACGTTTATGGGGGTACAAGAGTTCATTTTGTTCAAGTGATAACGATAATGTTTGTGTTCTGTATTTTTCTATTTTGTTGATTTTTATGCTGGAAAGAGACGGCAGAGTTTAGAACATTTTGGAAGTAAAAGTGTGGAATTATAAGACCTATTGGTACGCAACCTTATTTGCTAGTCTAAATCAAATAAACTTGCCTGAACATCAATTTTGACGACGATAATTGCAATGACGTCAAACTAGACTCCCCGACGACTTGCGCTTTAAATTCTGTAAAAAAAAAAAAGAAGGGAAATTCCCAAAAAGATATGGAGAGTTCCTCCGACCAATAGCAGCCGAATATGGACATGCTCTAACTCTAATTGATCTGCATGCTAATATAATAAGCTTGGAGGACTTACGGATTAAGAAGTTATGATTTTAGTTAGGTCAAACTATTAATGTGTTTTCTATTTTCATTGAGGGGGGCGAAACAATAATAAAAGCGCTATTTTGTAAAATAGCATTTGTATTTCTTTTCTTTTTTTTCTTGCATTTACTATTTGAGTAACCGTAATTTCCCCCGGATGTTACGGTCGTACCTTTAATTCGCTTTTCTTATTTGTCTGATGTTTGTTTAAAAGTCAGCACAGAGTGAGATCAATATAAATACAAAGCAGCAGGACATCATGCTTGAAATATTTAAAAAGTAAGATTTTCTAATTCTTTTACTGCCTTTTTTTTTTCTTCTATATTTACAATAAAATCAATTTATATTTGTTATTGATCTGTCAACATATCAACAATGATATACAGTATCAATAACAGATTATGCATTCTATTGTTTTGCCTGTTCATTTACTTTCCACTATCAGTAAAATCCACTCCTGCTTGGAACATAGGTATGCTTTTTGAAATTTGAAATAAAGCAAAAAAGAATACGTATACTAAAATCAATTAATTATAGTGAACGGTTATAACGTTGACGGTTCAAAATGTTCACTTCCTACTTATTTCTCATATCCTTGTCCTGATATTTGTGTTCGCGATATTAATTCATGCCCTGAAAAATTACGTCCCTCTTGTCCTGCTGGCCAGACCTACTGTACAGACGGCTCTTGCCGTGATGCCTGCCCTACGGATCTTCCATCTGAATGTGGCTGTCCTGGAGCTCCTGCCGTTCAAGGTACCCTCTATAAGTGTTTGAAAGGCTCCACTGTAAATATTCCCAACTTCAATGCTCAAAACAAGTCTGCTCAGAGCGAGGAAGCATGCGCTGCTCAGCTTTCCACGTCAAATATTCCACCATGGGAAGCCAATCCTCAATCCATGATGTGGGCTGAATGCCCCACACCAGACTACGGTGAGCTTAATTTCAAAGAGCCTGTGTTTATTGCCATGTATGTATTCTATGGTTCCTGCGTTGGCTTCCTGCTTATCTGGGCTACTTACAAGTTCTTCCGTGAAAAAGTTGTCAAGGCCATGTTTAACAAAACCCCTGAATACAAACGTGATGATTTCTATACTAATGAAAAGAAAGGGGATTCATCCACCAAATCTGACACTCCCGATGCTGATTCCATCGATGGTGATAGCGTTGAAGGTGACGATATGGTTGTCAAGGCTTACAAGACTGATATCGTTGGTTTGTTCTTTGGTGCTTGTTACTTGTTGCAAACAATTGGTATGGTTGCATACATGATCCTTATCACTTATGACTACTATCAAAATTATCTCTTCTTCCGTGGTAATGCCTTGGTTCAATCAAGTACTTTTATGGGTCAATGGTACATTTTCTTCATCTGGTTTGCCTCTCTTACAATTTTCAGAAACCGTCTTTCCAATTTCTTCCGTATCCAATGTACTTATAGCCAAGCCCAGTATGTCCAAATTGAAAGAAAGGAACCTGCTATTATTTTCCTTGAAGACAATGATCGTATCATGACATTTGTAAGATTTTTGGAAGAGACTGGTAAGCGCATGTTTGGTCTTGACGTGGTTGTTTCCACTTCTTATTTGAGAAAGACTTCAAGTGGAACAAAGTACTTTATCTATCAGTGTACCCGTTATGTTTATCATCCTGAAACACAGTTGTTTAAGCCCCACTCTTTCCATTTGGGTGATACTAGCGCCGATCTTGCTCACTTGACTGAGGGTTTGACGACTGAGGAAGCTCGTATGCGTGAAGAATTAATTGGCCCCAACTTCATTGAAGTCTATGTTCCTAATGTTGCTATGGCTGTCCTTCGTGAATTTGCCACATTTTTCTATATTTATCAGTTTACTGCACTTTGGTTGTTCTACTACTTTGCCTACTGGCAAGTTGGTATTGCTGATACTGCTGTTATTCTTGTATCTGCTTTTGTTAAGGTGTTTGTTCGTCTCAAGTCTGAAACTAGAATCAAGAAGATGGCTGAATACACTGATACTGTCAAGATTTACCGTGATGGTAAATGGGGTGAATATTCCACTGCTGATTTAGTACCTGGTGATGTATTTGAGGTTGAGGAAGGAAAGACTACACCTTGTGATGGTGTTGTCTTGACTGGTAATATTGTTGCTGATGAAAGTTCTCTTACTGGTGAGCCTTTGCCCATCCGTAAATTCCCTGTTCGTCGTGATGATACTACTACTTATGACAAAATGGGTGCTGGTAAAATCTCATCCATCTTTGCTGGTACCACTATCTCTCAAGCCGAGCGTACCGAAGCCAAGGTTCCCGTCACTGCACTCGTCACCAATGTTGGTACTTCTACTGATAAAGGTGAATTAGTAAAGAAGATTCTTTTCCCTACTCGTGTTTCCTTTGTCTTTGATGAACAAATTAAGGTTGTCATTCTTATCTTGCTTTGCTGTGGTCTTGTCTGTTTGGGTTTGGCTATCTGGCTTTATACCAGCGGTACTAGTGCTTGGTTCTATGCTATGTTCTGTATTTGTCAACTTGTTTCTCCTTTACTTCCAGCTGCCTTGGTTGTTGGTCAATCCGTTGCTGCAGGACGTCTACGTGATCAAAACATTTTTTGTGTTGATCTTCCCCGTATTTTAATGGCCGGAAAAGGTATAATCCGATATTTTATTTTTTCTTATTTTTTTTTGGTTACTCATTTTTCTTTGTCTTTTTTCAACATAGTCCAAATCTTCTGTTTTGATAAGACCGGTACATTGACTAAGGAGGGTCTTGAATTTTATGGTACCCAACCTATTACTGATATTGATAACATTGTTGAACAGCGTGAGAACAAGAAGGTCCCTGAATTTGATCAGCACATCGAGGATGTCAATATTACCCCTCGTTTGATGCAGATTGGTCTTGCCACCTGTCATGCAGTCACTACTTTGAATGGCCAATTCATTGGTAATCCTGTTGATATTGAGATGTTCCGCTCTTCCAAGTGGAAGCTCCAAGATAAGCCCGAGCTTGAAGAATATGTTGATACTTTGTTGCCTCCTGCAGAGGCTCCTGGCCAAAGCACTACCCCTGTTCACGTCTTGAAACGTTTCGAGTTTGTTCACGCTAGAATGTCCATGTCTGTTGCTGTTCTTGATAGCCAAACTAACAAGATTCACATCTTTGTTAAGGGTGCTTATGAAAAGATCAAGGATCTCTCCAACCCTCACTCTATCCCTAATGACTATGATACTGTTACTGCTAATCTTGCTCGTCAAGGTTGTTATGTCCTTGCTCTTTCTCATCGTGAAATTGATCTTAATGAAATTGGTGGTATGGAGGGCTTCAAGAACTGGAACCGTGACCAAATGGAAGAAAACATCAATTTTGCTGGCTTGATTATTTTCAAGAATCAACTCAAGGAAGATACTACTGAAAACATTGCCGAACTTAAGCGTGGTTCCACTAGAACTGTCATGATTACTGGTGATACTGCTTTGACTGGTGTTTATATTGCTCGTCAATGTGGTATGGTTGAGTCTGGCTCTCGTGTTTTGCTAGGTGATATTGACCCTTCTGGTAACCGCGTTGTTTGGTCTGATGTTGATGAACCTGAAACATTCCCTGATGTTAACGTTGACCAAGTTTTGCTTAATAATGATCACACACCTTATGAACTGGCAGTAACCGGTAAGGCCTTTGATTGGCTCTGTCGCAATGATACGATCCGCAAGTATCTTTTGGATATCCGTGTCTTTGCTCGTATGACTCCTAATGGTAAGGTTCAATGTATTCAACTTCATATGGAACGTGGTATTACCGCAATGACTGGTGATGGTGGTAATGATTGTGGTGCTCTTCGTGCTGCTCATGTTGGTATTGCTATGTCTGATGCTGAAGCTTCTATTGTCTCTCCTTTCAGTACAAGTAACCGTAGTGTCAAGTCTTGTGTCGAATTGATTCGCCAAGGTAGAGGTGCTCTTGCTACTTCTATTACCAATTACAAGTATCTTATTCTTTATGGTCAAAGTATGATGATGCTCAAGATTTTCACTTTCTATTTCTCCGTTACCATGTCTCAAAATGTTTGGATTGCCATTGATGTCTTTATTACTGTCCTCCTTACTTGGGCTGTATCTCAATCCAAGGCTGCTCCTCGTCTTGAAGGTCAGCGTCCCACTGCCAGACTTCTTGGTCCTCAAACCTTAGCCTCCGGCATGGGTCTTGTTCTTATCAACTGGCTGTTCTTAATTAGTGCCATTGTTATGCTTTTCCAGCAATCTTGGTTCCGTTGTAATGAATTTGATTCCTCTGCTGTTGATATCTCCAAGTGGTGGCTTTTGGCTGATAACTATGAGGGTGAAACCATTGCTATTATTTGCTTGTTCCAATTCATTAACAATGCTGCTGTCTTTAACTTTGGTTATAAATTCCGTCAAGCCTTCTGGAAGAATTATGTTCTTATATTCTTGTGGGCACTCTATATTGCCATTATTTCTTACTGTACCCTTGCACCACCTAACCGTTTTGGTTGTCTTTTCCGTTTCAACTGCGGTACTGACACCGTTTTGGAACAACTTGGCTACGGAACTCCAAACTGGTACATTGAGGCTTATAACACTCCCTTGGGTCACAATATTATGGAGCCAAGCTTCCGTTGGAAACTCTGGGGTCTTTGTATTGGTAACATGGCGGCTGCCCTCTGTTACGAGAAGTTTGTTGTACTCGGCCCCGTTCATGCTTATTTGGCCAAGAATTTCCCTCTTAAGAGATTGCAGATCAAGAAATAACTATAATATACCAGCTGGACTGCAAAAACCAAAAACATAAAACATAAAAAAAATATATACTCTATTCCTCTTGTATAAAATCCATATATAATCTTAATAATAACAATAATAAAATATAATATTTATGCCATAAAAAATAAGTGCCTTTGCCTAAATCACTTGCCATTTTCTAAATATCCAAGTAATAACCCAAATGTAATCGAATCTATATAAATATATTTAGTATCATTATTAGTAAAGACAAAGGGAAGAAGAAGACTTAGTAATAGTAAAAAATATATGATATATTAAATAAAGGAAATTAAACTTGCATTGTTTTCATTCTTTGAATGAAGCGACCTTGACTAACAATAATTTCATTATTAATACCATCTAAGGGACTCAGTCTTCGGACGGTATCCTGTTTTTTTCTATATAAAGTTTATATTCAAATATACTTACAAACACTAAAGTTATTAGAGGAAATTCAAAATTCTTAAAAGGTTTGAAAATTACATGGATATTTATACTTGAATATTGGTATTGTTCTTTTTACTAAAAAAAAGTATTATTTAATGGGAATAATTATCATATAGGCATATATTGTATATTGACAAAGAGAGAGA
>VCJL01000719.1:4734-17517 GCA_024139405.1 Backusella mclennaniae | reverse complement strand
AAAAAAAAAACATATTTGAGGTTTCTGTGAGTCTTCGTGTTACAGTATCGTCTACCATTGGTATTGTTGACGCTGGTATCACTATCTCCATCATTTGTACCACTGATAACTGGAGATAAAATGTTGTTCAGATTATCAAGCAAACTGGCAAAGCTTCTGTAAAATGTAGTTTCAGTTCCGCAGGAATCTTCACGCCAGAGAGAAAAACCGTCAACTACACTTGAGAGGATATTTAACATGATATATTGCTCTGAATGTGTCTTTCCTTTGCCAGCAAGCTCTATCTGGAGCTTTAATATTTCCAATTTTTAACTTTCAGAGTCGGTTAGAACTTCTGTTAGTTTATCAAATAGTGCAATAGTCTCACCTTCCATTCCTTTAGTCTACGTTGGTAGTTGATTGAGTGCTTCAATTATGCTAACTTGTAAACAAGTGCTAGCAAAGCTATATGCACGGTACTTGATAAAAAAAAAGTTCTACAGTAACTTTTCCATCGTTTGTCAAGCATGGTTTACGGAGAATATTTGATTCAGTGTATAATAACTCGCTCTTTAATGTGCAATTTGGTTTGTATTGCGATAAAAATAAATGTTGAGCGCCATTAAGAGATTGATCCGAATATACTTGGTATGTGATACGATGAAGATTTTGCTCAAAGTTATCTGATGTTTCGACGCATTGTATTGAGTAAGGGTGCACGAGTTCATTGGAAACTGTTTCTTCTGATAAAGGCGATGGCGCTGTTGCTACTGTTACTGCTGTTGATGAAGGGTTTAAAGCTCTTTTCATTGTGTCGGCTGCTTCTGGGATACCTTCAGCTAACATATCCAAATTCTCCGCCCGTATTTGCATTTTTGCTTTTACCTGTCATTCAACACAAACCCAGATATAAAAAGGGGGGAGGGGGAAGAAAGGAAAGAGTGTATAAGAATTACTGAGTTTATAAAAGCCCTCTTCTAGTTTGAGCATACCATTGTTTCAGCCATTTTTTTGATGAGACTCCATTTGGCCTTCTGGTATGTTATTTTACTATTTTATGTGAGAAAAAGTAGGTTACATTGATGCTTTTGTACTAGATAACTAAGACACTCTACCTTTTTGATATGCAACCCAGCTTGTTCTCGATTTCGAGACTCTTTGCGAAGCGCTTCCTCCATAGATTAAACAAATCGTTTGGTGGTTGATTTGAATGGTTTAATGACCATATGGCGATGACACTGGGGCCAAAAAGTCAATAGAAATTTGGAAAAAGTCATTTAAAAATGGAATGCCATACCACTCTCATTTGCTGACACAAATAAATGAACTGGGCCATGAAGTGTAATGGTTTACTGTTGAAAACAATAATAAAAGTAAGTATAACTATCAGTATATACTTCCAAAGGTATCTTACCATAGTATGAGGTATCTTTTCCCATTTTGAATGAGAGTAGAGAAGTGCGTTTTTTGTAAATCATAGTGAAGTGAAATAAAGAGAGAGAAAAAGATAAACAAATCCCCCTCCTTTTTTATCCCCCAATAAACAATGAATTTTGTCCTCTTTATTCTGATAAAATAAAAGGTTGCTGCATAAAACAATCAAACTTAATCTATTTATATACAGCAACAATATACTATATAAGGAGTGTGTTCATTCTATATCAATCAATGACGCCGTATTGTATGAGATTGAAAACATTCCAGTATACCATTCGCATTATTTGAAATGAAAGCAAGTATATAACAATTATGTAACAAGTGGTATAAAACTACAGTCCTTTTTTCGGATTACATATTCTCAAACTCAAAGGAACCAATCAATGTGTTCTACCTTTTACAGCACTGCTTTTACCAGGAACGCTTTCTCATATGAATTTATATAGAGACTTAATATATCGCATACTATTTTATTCAATCCCAGGCTGACCCCTCTTTTCGTTTCTATAATTCATTGACATAATTAAAGGATATCTTTTTTGTTCTTTTTATTAAAACATAATTTAGCTGTTTGATCATTTCAACTAGATCCCAAAAAAGTTCCTTAGTAAAACCTTGCTTAGCATTTATACAGGTTGCACCTGGGTTACTGATATGAAATCGGAGATCCTGGTTGCTTGGTCACCAGATTATTTTTTCTTGTTTTCTGGAAATATAATATTTCAAGTGACGATGACAAACTGTGCCAATAAAACGTAATAAATTCGGTCATACTATTATAAAAGGAAGAGCCATAGTGCTTTTAATAAAGTGATTATAGACATGTTTCAAACAAGTACTGGTATATAAAATATATATCATTTATTGCTTGAAAAAAAAAAATTAAAAAAAAGTACACAGACATATATATTGTTTTTTTTTTACAGAATCTATTATAAAATCACACAAGAGTTAGAAATAATTAGAGTTGATATCATCCATAGATGAAGTATATAGTGGATACGATGACGAGCTTAGTGAAGGAAAGGGGTCACCGGATGGCGGCGAATCTTCTTCCTCAGGCTCTGTTTTGATCTTTTTAGTAGTCTGTTTATTTTTCGGACAATTTGTTGTACTTTCATATCGCTGTCGTTTTTTAATAATGTCTGTTTTCATGGATAAAGGCCGTTTCTCATGATGCAGTTTTAAACTTTTAAGGAGTCAATATCCATTCCCTCTTTTTTTTAAAAAAAAGATACTTACTATAACCCACATGCATTACATAACGGTGCACCTTCATCATCTCTTCTCCAAAGTGGTGTAGTTGTTGTTGCACAATTTGAACAAACAAGTTGTGAAGCCTCATCATCCTTTGTTTCCTTTCTTGCGTTGTGAGGTTTGAGTGTTTTTGGTCTTGGAGCATTATGTAATTTTTGACTAGAAGATGTTTAGCTTTTTATATTTTTATTTTTTTCTCATAACACTTACTAAAGACCACAAGCGTTACACAACAACTCATCTTCAGCAGATCTTCTCCAAAGAGGAGTGCTAGTTGTGGCACAATTTGTGCAGATGGGTTTTGACTGGTTGTCTGGACTGCACGCAGTAGCTACTGTCGGTGTCTTTTTCTGAACCTTATCGTAGGTGTTATTATTAACCGCATTGACTAATGTCCTTGCTAGCAGTGAAGGCGGGGAATTTGGAACAGACATTGAATAATTACATTGATTATTAAACCTAAAATAAAGTTAATCAAATATCCAAATCAAATAATAAAATAAATAAATTATATACAGGTGATGAACTGATATCACCATTAGATAAGAGCAACCTACATTGGTTTACTAAACGGATCCATCACTTGTGAGTTATTAAATGGTGAATCATCCATTGTTGCATTTGGTCTTGATGCATAATCTAGTTGTTGTTGTGGATTAAACGAAGATATTGAAGTACCAATATAAACAGCACTATTGTCTTGTTGTTGTTGTTGTTGCTGTAGTGGTGGTGGAGATGACTGTTGTGGAGTGGGTTGGTTATCCAGACTTGGTATGATCATTAATGGAGTTGGATCAACCAATAACTGTTGATGAGGTTGTGTCGGTGAATAATAGGGATTGGAAGGTGAAGGATAACCGAAATCCCAGCCATCAGCCATCCCCATATTGTTGTCTGTTGGTACAGTATTAAACACATTGTTCAATATATCGTCAATCACATTTGATTGACTTTCAAAATTCGCAGTATTGAATATATTATTGTCACTAAAGCTCATATAGTTGTTGTTGATAACCGGCACTGTCGTAGTTGTATTAGCATTGGTAGCTACTGCTTGTTGGCATATTTCTTGAACATCGTTTTCTTCGGTACAAGTAACAACGTTTGTGCTTAGTCTTCTCGCTTTGTTGAGCGATAGTTTTTGGAAAGGTCGCTGTTGCTGCTGATGCCACAATCGCCATGACAGATTAGCAAGTCGAGAGCCGTTTTCAAGCGAGTGCCGCACCTTGTGACAAACCCTCCAAGCATTAGAGAGATCTTCCTCGGAGCAAAAGCTCGAAAAGGGTGAAAAAGTTTTATCACCTTTTATTTTCAAGACAAGAGGAGCCATATTAAATACATATAAATAAAGAGAAATGAGTAGAAAAAAAAAAAAAGTTTTTCCAGTTTATCCAGTTTATCCCGCAATTTTTTTGATATCAACAGTCCTACAAATTTGTATTATCCTTTTTTGAACACCGAAGTCAAGACTGACTCATATCTCCTGTGTGACAATAGGAATATTTTATCCTATTTTCCTGTCTTGATGTCATTCTGTCTGGAAAGATGGAAGAGAACACTCTTTTGTCACTTTTTGTATGTATTTTATAGCATAGAAATCCATTTTTAGTAATAAAATTGCTTTATATAAATTACCAGGATGTTTTATTAAAACGACATCATAAAGGATTACCCTTTTTATTTTCCTGGCATTATTACATAATAATTAAAATATACATTTATTCTATTTCTATTCGTACTCAAACAAGTGCTCAAACGCCTCTCCACAGCCCTTCTCGGCCATCCAACTCTGGAGCATGCTCAGATTGTTATGGTTGGCAAATTGGCCATGAATATCAAATGTGACTTCCTTCATATCTTGAAACAGACGATGCTGATTGAGTTGATCCATGTCTGCACATGTCACTTGCTGCTTCCATCTCGATGACATTTTACGATGAGAAGCAGGTATGTCTGCCCATGACACTGTCTTGATATCATTGATGAATTGAATCACATCCTTTTCTTTACCTTCAAGGCACATGGCACCCGGTTTTCCCGGACACAAGAAGCCGGTGATGCCATACTTTGGTGCCCAATCTACAATATGTCCTCTCTATCTACGAATTTAGACTCTATATATCACTGTATATATTGATCGTGTACCTTTTCTCGGGTATAAATCATTGGAAACCAGACCCAATCACGCAACATGACAATAGGTCCTTGTGGTTTGGATTGTTTGTTATCTTCTTGTTGCTTTAAAACAGCTTCCGTCGCCATTGGTTCCGCTAAGCCTTGTATTTTCTGTATCTTTTCCAGCAAAGCCGATGCTCTTTCCTCCTCTTCACTCTCCTGCTTCAATTCGTTACAGAGGGTTTCGTGTTGCTCTCGTGTTAACCAAGCGTTGCTTGCAAACGGCAAGTGGAGTATGTCTTGCTTTTTACTTAAGTGTACTCTACAATGGAATGTCAGGCAGGTGTCTTGGTGCTGTTCAAAGGGAGCTCGAATATAGCACTCAATCACGTCTTGTTCTATCGTGGGGAACTCGCTGGTTTCACTGGCTTCGAAGAGTGTTGTGAAGAGAGTCTCATCGCTGTTGCTTGCAAACTGAAACTCTTGGTCAAAGTACATGGACTGAATGAAGCTAATCACTTGGACTGCTTCCATGAGTGCTTCAGAGGGATCGGACATTGTGTTATTGAATTAGTATATAGGAGAGAAGGACCTGGTCTTTATTTTTAACTCTTATTTGTTTGGAAATAGGTTGATTTGATTGGCTGAATGTCAAATAAGCTATTCCATCCTCTCTTCCCAAGAATGGACCATCATGTTTATTCGATGAATACATCATGTATTTTTTGGTTTTACACGAATCTATAAGGATGTTTTACAAGTAAAACAGTGATGATGATGATACTGAACAGGTATGGCTGTATTCATCTTGATGCATTGTGATTTATAATGAATAAGCAACAAGAATCCTAAGCAAGTCGATATTGGACATATCATTCAAGATGGACGGGGTAAATACTCTAGTTTCATCAAAAGGTCCCAAATGACATCAAAGTAGTATAATCCATCCAAAAAGGTGAGCTTTCTTTTTCGATGGACAAAATAGAGTGTCACGTGTCTACTACTTTTTTATAACCATAGTTGTAACTACATTTTGACTTGTTTTACTCATTCTTTTTTTTTTGTTCTTTTGAGTTTTTGTGGTCAAACCTGTCCTCGTCTTGATGGTGTCTACTCAGAAACAATTTGCAACAAAAAATAGCTCTCGCTTGACTGAATGGCTTACCAAATCACAAGAAAAGAAACCCACTCATGAACAAGACCTCGAAAAAGCACTTGAACTGAGTCAAAAGGAACATGTTGCAGAACAGCAGCGCATATACCAGCAAGTGAGGAAATTAAACAAGGGAAAACAGCCAATGTACAGTCGCCCCTTTACACTTCCTACACCAAAAGCGGCTGACACGGACGACGAGGATAACGACGTTTTTCAAACAATGTCTGCAAGACCACCACATATCAAGAATGAAAAGAAACAGAAAAGAAAAACGACCACAAAAAATAGCCAGTCTGTCAAGAAGGAGAAGGAGGATAAAGAAGAGCAGTTTATCATTGACGACGTCTCTGAATGGCTTGGTCTGAAAAAAGAAAAACAAGACCAAGAAGAAGAAGAAGAAGTATTAGAGATTGAAAATGTATCTAGCTGGCTTCAGCAAGACGATCCAATCATGACTGCGAAAACAGAAAAGCAAGATGAGCAGGAAGAAACACTGGAAATTGACGATGTTTCTGCTTGGTTGGAAGAAGAGAATGATGAAATGAAGCAAGATGCTGTAAGTAACTTGATGTTATTGATTCATATCCGTGTATATTCACACTGATATCTTTTTAATGCAGCTAGAGCAACCAAAAAAGAAGCAGCGACGAGTGCGATGTCATATTTGTAACAAGTTGGTGGAAAGAGATACAATCCGTGCACACACTCGTCTATGTACCATGGAGAATGGTGATGACGTGATGACAAATGGAGCAATAATACCCTCTTCTTCAAATAACAATGAGAGGAGTACTACAGTATATACACCCTCTTCTTCTCACCATCATCATAATAATAATCACAACAGTAGTAGCAGTAGCAATTCTAAGCAGGAATGCCCCATTTGCTTTAAACTATTTGATATAAATGAGATTGAAGAGCACTCAGCAAGCTGCAACTCGGAACAAGATGGCATGCAACTGGATCATTTTAGTCATCACAATGACAGCTTTGACTTCAATATGGACAACAATTCAGCATCCGACACACACGATGAGAGCTATCAGTTCAACATGGAACACCAAGTATACAATGTAGATAGCGGTGACGATACCTCGGAATGTAGCTTTATAGACATGAGCTCATCTCAGTTCAATGAAGCAACCATTATACCGCCAGAAGAAGAGGATGATGGCTATCTCTCACCTTTAGAGGGCCATGTAAATATTTTAGAAAACCCGGAACGATACCAGCAATTCTTTAATCAGTTTTCGGGATCATCCACAGCAAGATCTACCAGAGGAAGATCTACAACACCAAGAGCCAGAGCTACTACCGCAATATCAAATCGAGGTCGAAAATCAGCGTCCACGACAAAAAGCTATTTTGCGAGGAAAAACCATTATAAAAAGCAAGGTCGTGGAGGCCGTGGGGGTCGTGGAGGCTATGGCCGTAGGGGTCGCGGAAAAAGTGTATAAAAAAAAAAAGTAGCAGGTATTTATATAATATATACTTGACCATTACGTATTATAAAAATGGCACTACTTGATTTATAATATATATATATATATACATAGATACACTCACACTCATGTACATTTAGCACCATTGCATTTTTACACCCTTTTTTTTTTTAGTTCATTGTTTTGCAGAGGAAAAGAACATTGTACAATATTAATAGTTTTTTTTATTTTATTAAAATGCAATATACAAATATAACAATAAAGAAGAAAAGTAACTTTATACATACAGTGAGAGAGAAAAGGAAAAAGTTATACCAGCTCTACAGTTCCATTTATCGCATTCTCCAAATCCCTTCTAAAGTTATTGATACGATAAGATGAATACAAAAAGTAATCATAATCAATCTCACTTATGTTTGCCTGCACAAGACCCCACAGACCCCAAAACAAATGGGGACCCATTCTCCACAGTGCCACTTCCATCATGAGATCCTTTACTTGCATATCACTTTTCGCAGCATGAACATAACTTGTTAAGAAGCGAGTCTGTTCTTCCACAGTTGGGTACATGCTCATATCCATCACGGCATCGTTTTCAGAATGGTAATTGTATGTCCATTCACAGAAATGGTTGGCGATATCATAACCACGTGAGTTATAACCTGCATATTCGAAATCAATCACCACAAGTTGTCTACCTGTTTTCACCTCGAGAATATTTCCATATTGTGCCTAAAAAATGTCAGTTGACTTGTAACAAATGATGCATAAAAAACTTACATCATTGTGAGCAAATACCATCGGGCTATTTACTTTTTCGAGTACATTTTTACACCTTTCAATATCATGACCCAATTTGACAAGATCCCATTCCTTCAACTGCTGAGCCCATTTGGGACTCTTTTCAGCGAGCTGTGCGGCCACACCACCTACCAACATCCCATACCATTTGTCCACCATGGTCCAAATCTCAATCTTGTCTTGGGGTCGCTTTGGAAAGGTATGCACTAAAGAGTGAAGCTGCGCCAAGCGAGACGCAATCACGGTGGAATAATTTGGGTCACGAATATCCTGATGGGTGAGTGTTCTTGACTCGAGATATTCCTCAAAGCGTCCGTTTCCAAACGTACCCAGAAGCTTGGGTCCAATGTGGAGCTGGCTTAGTCGTGAAAGCCATTCGAGTTCTTTTGCACGATCTAAAATTTGGTCACAACCGACACCATATACTCTTAATAATACCTTTTTTACGCCTGCGTCGACAAAAAATACGGCACTATAAAATGTTTTTAATATTATGACGATGAAAAAAAAGTCTATCATGTCTTACTTTGTCATGGCTCCACTAAGACGTTGTAACTTTAGATTGTGATCCATATCGAACCAATCGGGAAACATGGATGCCATAAGTTGTTGGATTTCTTTTTTCAAGTCTTCACCTTTGGATACCCTAAAAATGATATAAGTAAAATAAAATAACGAAACAATATATATCTTACGTCAAGTCAATCATGGTTTGACAAGAAGGAACAGACTTGGCGATAGTCTTTTCCGTCAATAAAGCAGGGCTGCTTTTACTTTTATGAGTGACGGCTCTACCCTTAAAGCTTAATCTCTTTGTACGAATTACTGTTGATTTGTTATGAGGTGTACCATTATGAGGTGTTGTATCAGTAGTAGCAGACATTGTTTTAAACAAACAAAAAAAAAAGTAAAATAGATGGAAGAAAAAGAAAGAAAAAAGTAGTAAAACAAACAAACTTTATTTTTAAAAAAAAATCTTTGATATATTTGAAACACCGCAAATAGTGTTGGGTCACGAGACGACCGAGTAACCAATAAGAAAGGGGAAGGGTCATAAAAATACCATCATTAATTATAATAGCTTCATCAAAAAATATATTATCGTTGGGTATACATTGATATTTAAAGGTTACAATGATATTATCGTGTCGATGCTATTATCGGAACAAGGTTTGGATCGTTTTTTCTTCTTTTTTTCTTTTTTTTTTCTTTACACACCTTTCACTCAACATTCCTTTTTCTTTTTCAAGGAAAAACGAGATTGGTATTGTTTTTATAAATTCATGCACATCACTTTCACATGAAAGTTATAAAGTCAAATGATAAATATGTTTGTTTCAATATGAGGATCCAAAGATCAGATTTACACCTTTTACGAAAATAAATGGCACACACTCCGAAAAAAAGGCACACTTTTTTTTTTTTGGCACACATTAAATTTTTGTTTGGCTCAGTAACCAAATTCGTTGTCGTTTGTGCCCTTGTTGTGGGTGTTTCTACAACGGCTCTTTCTCCTTTCTTTGACCAACCCATTGTTCTTTTAAGGTTGACATGGAATGCTGTTTCATCAATAAAAGACAATTACTTTGATAGTCTAAATCTGTTTTTGACCAATTGATAACCCACTCATATCTTTGCTGGATCTTTTCTGGAGAATTTCTTTCCGTGGGGGTAGAAATAGACTTTTTTGAAGGACAATGCACATTCATTTACCATGAAGTCACGGACCGTTTGTTTACTAACTTTTAGACCTTCAAATTGATTAGTCAAGCCATCCATAGCTTGCTCTATTGTTACTGAAGGGTTTTCACCAAATGATTTCTCAAGATATTCTTTATGATTCTCATTTAGAAGTGGCTTTCGACCTCACTTCTCACTTAAACTGTCAACATCGTCATCGACCTTTCCCTCTAGTCGATCTACAAGCTTATTTTGGTTTTTTTGAAGCCAATGACAAGCCCATTTTTGTTTTTGGGTGCTGCTATTTTGTGTCAAGGGTACTGGTACTTCTTTTTCTTCTCAAAATGTCCCTACAACTTATTGGTATGGTTTCAAGTTCATTTGAAAAAAAGTTGGTGCGCGTATAATTGCCCTTTTTGCATGTGAACTAAATTTGAAAGAAAGGTAGATTTACGCTTCTTCTCAGAACCGGAACTCCTTCATTTTTACTCCTTGACTCAACAAAAAAAGCCGTGGTGCTGTATAGCACGTATATACGTGTTATACAAGTAAATACGACCAAATTTTAAAACTATAACACACTTTTATATTCATTGTGTATGTCACAGAAAATCCTTCTCACAAAATAAGTGTTTTGATCTTAAGGAAAGTTGCTTAACAGGTCAACGGTCTGAGATAGTTTTTTGTCATTCATCAGTTTCGTCATAAAATGCATCTTCTTTATGTCAATAAAGTGCTATTTACTGACTGTTCATTAGTAGTCCAAAAATCACTTTGTTTATAGGTAAGATAGCGACAGCAGAATTCTTTATTTATTACTTTTTTTATAATATGCTGATTTTAAACTTGAATAATTACTATAAGAACTGAAAAAACCCTCTTCTTTTCCTCCTTCAAAGCATTTTTTCCATTCCATTTTTTTTTCGCTTTCCTTGAATTGTTGAACGTACTCCATATCTGTTTTAGGCAGATCAGCTTCGGCGCGAAGTATGTCAATGTTAGAGCTGCTTTGATTCACTAAACTTTTTGCCAGTTCCGATAATTCAGGTGGTGGTGGCATTGGCTCGACAAGTGAATCCGATTCTCCTATATACCTACGTTTGCAGGTCTCAGTGTACAACAAACCATCACTAGTATAAGCACGTAGTCGTTTTTTTAATAGAGTATCAGGCATGGGTTCCAACGTATTTGAAATTTTTTTAAATTGCTTGTTCGTTTGATCACAAACTTCAAGTAAAGCTTCAGTTACTGACTTTTCTGCTGGAATTCTAGTCGACGTCTGCTCTTTAGCAATTGAGTATAATTTTTGTATAGTAGGGTCATCTTGGAATTCACTTGATAACAAGGATAGTTTTTGAGAGGAAAAAAAATATGCTAATGCCATTATTGCTGGTAGGGGAGTTGCTTTGGTGGCTTCCGCGATGGTGTTCTTGCCCAAGATATAACATTTTTCAGCCCAATATTTACTGGGGATTCCTTTTGCAAACTCAAAAGTTGTTGGTTCAAAATCCATACTGATTTCAGTGCGCGTAACATGTGTGCCAAATACAATAACAACTGGTTTTGCTTTAAAGCATTTTTTTACTGATAGCGAATAGTTAATAAGACGGTCAATGAACTCTGTTGTAATTGTATGCTGAACTTCAACCAGTATTGGTGGCAAACTTGTAGACGATACGTTGGCAGCATAAACAATATCGGATTTAGAACCACCTGCCCATTCTGTTGGTCTCGGTAAATATAAGGAAGCAGCGTTTGGACCTACACGAAAAGTCAGCATTTGTATGTGTAAGAATTATTGAGCATTTCTTACCTATCAAGGTAGTGGTAATCATTTCAACCACATCCGGATTTCGCAAAACCAACTTCGAAATTAAGTCGCTTCCTGGTGGATACTTTGGATCCATGACAAATAATAAAAGTTCTGGATCTATAGAGGTTAGAAACAATAATGTTAAGTCTACTGTGTTTTTCAAGAAAATGGGGAAAAGTTTGAAACCATACCAATAAGTTGTAGGGACATTTTGAGAAGAATAAGAAGTACCGATTGAGTATCATGGGTACCGGTACCGGTACCGGTACCCTTGACTCAAAACAGCGGTACCCAAAAACAAAAACGGGCTTGTCATTGGCTCAAACTTGACATGATACCGGTACCGGTACCCTTAACACAAAATAGCGGTATCGGTACCGGTACCCTTGGCGCAAAACAGCGGTACCCAAAAACAAAAACGGGCTTGTCATTGGCTCAAACTTGACATGGTACCGGTACCGGTACCCTTGACTCAAAACAGCGGTATCGGTACCGGTACCCTTGGCGCAAAACAGCGGTACCCAAAAACAAAAATGGGCTTGTCATTGGCTCAAACTTGACATGATACCGGTACCGGTACCCTTGGCGCAAAACAGCGGTACCCAAAAACAAAAATGGGCTTGTCATTTGGCTCAAACTTGACATGGTACTGATTCCAGACTCAGTCTCTTTACTGATTCTCTTTACAGTCGTGGTATCGTGGAGAACAAAATCGAAAAACCCAATGTATGCACAAGTTACCTTGGAGTTCTAAGCCTTCATTAGGTGATCGTATTTTTCTATATTTTACCATTGTTTAGTGTAGCATGTGATGCAGTCATTTTATTTAGTATAATTCTATGAAGGTTAATCAGTGTCCCTATGGGCAAATGGATATGACTAATAATGTTACGTATTAAATAAAAGGCTAATAAAAGAAAGAAAAAAGGAAAAAGGAAAAAGGAAAAAAGAGGTCCAATTGTAGTAGGAAATGTAAGGTAGAATTACAGTAAAAGGTTTGAAAGAGTGTCCATGCAAGCCAATGCCTAGCGGTATTCGAAGTCTCTAGAGAGCTGTACACCTTTTATTTATTTTGTGCTATCAATAAAATAAAATGTGCCATA
>VCJL01000713.1:7187-20559 GCA_024139405.1 Backusella mclennaniae | reverse complement strand
TTTTTTTTTTTTTTTTTTTTTTTTTTTTTTAAAAAAAAGATCCACATGCTTTTCATGTTTCAAGGTGTTGATGAGAGATATTCCGTATACATGTACAAATTTATATGTAAATATTAATTCTTGGTTGACACCAATGAAAGCAATAAGTATAATGTACTTATCTTTGTTATCAGCTACATTTATCCAAATTAGTCTAATCTATTTATTAGAAAAAGTAAACAAATAAACAAAATAAAGTACGTTCCCTTTATTAGTTTTGTGACGATAAGCAACAAATATTAGAGTATATTTAAAAAATCACTGATCGCATTGATTTTTGGATACGTTGGAGTCTCGAAGAATACAGAGTACGTGAATGTAATCGCATAATATGCATTCAGTGCAAAGGTTTTTAAATGTCAATTAAAAAGTACGAGTGGATTAAGAATATTTTTCTCATACTAATGTTCTTATCTATAACTGTAAAATCTTTCAGATAGCAATGACAAAATTGTCATATGTATATTCTGTTAGAAATAAGTCAAACATGACATAATGTATATCAGCTTATTTTTTTTATTAAAAAAAAACAGAAGAAACAACTAAAAGAAATTCGAATAACAGATTTATGATGATTGCATTCAAAAGTATTTTCAATTGACCTATGTATTTGTCTATATATTCTCCTATTTGGTTACAAATATATCTGCAAACAATCAAAGGCGTAAACGTGACGAATGGGTGCTAGCCACAGTAAAAGATAATCGAAACGTTAGAAAATGAATGAAAGAAAGATGAATATGTGGCAGAATTAGATGTCAATTACTTCATTATTACTCAATATCCTGGTGATATTGGATTTAAAAGAAACTTTATTACATAACCTAATAATCTTTAGTGCATTAGTCGTCTGACCAAAGAAAAAAAAAGAACGAGTAAAAATAAACTGTTATACATAGAGAAAAACACAGTCATTTTTAATTACTCTTTATCACAACTCGCCATTTTTATGTTCTTTCTTTTTACTCTTTTCTCTCTAGTTTTTTTTTTATATAATGTCGCATCAAGCTCGACTTAATACTGTAGGCGAATCTTTAATCAAGGCGCCTCGTAACATTGAATTCCCTCAAACCAATGGAAGACCTGCATCCGTGTCTGAAGTCTTTGGACAGAATGTCTTTTCACGCCGCCAAATGGCAAAAGCATTGCCAAAGCCTGTGTATAAGGCATTTATTAAATCATTAAATGGTAAACAAACCATGGATAAAGTCACTGCTGATGCTATCGCTCATGCAGTTAAGGTTTGGGCTATTGAGCGTGGGGCCACTCATTTTACCCATTGGTTTCAGCCTTTGAATGATTCTACTGCTGAAAAACATGATTCATTTTTAACTTTGAAAAGTCATTTTGTCGATGGTGCAGAGGAGGTAAATAGCGATATAGATGTTTTTTTAACAGATTTGTTTTCTAAAAATAATAAATCGTTTTGCATAACGTATAACGTGTATATTAGGTTACCGCCATTGATACTTTTTCTGGGTCTCAGCTTTTACAATCAGAACCAGATGCTTCATCTTTTCCTTCAGGTGGTATGCGTACAACCTTTGAAGCACGCGGATATACCGTTTGGGATACAAAGAGGTGAATAAATGAAAAATATTGATTGGACATTGTATTGAACAATAGCTGGATTCTAACTTTATTATTATTATGCAGCCCAATGTTTATTCAAGAGGCTCCTCATAATACATCCATACTTTATATCCCATCTGTGTTTATATCTTATAATGGTGAGGCTTTAGATGAGAAGTCTGTTCTCCTGAGATCATCGGAAGCTTTGGAGAAAGTTGCTTTAGATCTACTTCAAGTTATTGAACCTTCAGACTCAGGTATTGTTCTATAGAATACATACTTATAAAGCAAGTATGTTTGCTAATTTGGTTGATTTCCTATTTATAGAAGACAGATCTAAATTCGTGTATACCACGCTTGGTACTGAGCAAGAATATTTCTTAATTGATCGTGGCCTATACACTCTCCGCCCCGATCTCAAAATCACTGGCAGAACTCTCCTTGGTGGTCTTCCTCCTCGTCATCAGCAGCTTGAGGATCATTACTTTGGTAAAATTCCTACTCGTGTTTTATCAACCATTAGTGAATGTGAATTGGAGCTTGCTAGATTAGGTGTTCCCATTAAAACACGCCATAATGAAGTTGCCCCTGCTCAATTCGAAGTTGCTCCCATCTTTGAAGAAGCTCTTTTGGCTGTTGATCACAACTTGTTGACCATGGATGTCCTTCATCGTATTGCTCATAGACACAAGTTGAAGGTCCTCTTTCATGAAAAGCCCTTCCGTGGTGTCAATGGTTCTGGTAAACATTGTAATTGGAGTATGTCAACTGATCAAGGGGTGAACCTCTTGGATCCTTCATCTACTCCAGAAAGTAACCTACGCTTTTTGTTTTTCTTGGTTGCTACTCTTAAAGCCGTTCTTGATCATGGTGATCTTCTTCGTGCTGGTATTGCATCTGCATCAAATGATCATCGCTTAGGTGCTCAAGAAGCCCCTCCTGGTATCATATCGGCATTTTTGGGTGCTCAATTGACCGAAGTGTTAAATGCTGTTGAAGAAAGTCGTCCTGTAAATTATCAGACAGCCGGTCTTGAGCTTCAAAATGTTCGTGTTAAAGGTACTGTTTTGGATCTCAAAGTTGCAAACTTGCCTCCAATTTCTCGTGATTTGACTGATCGTAACCGTACTTCTCCATTTGCTTTTACTGGTAACAAGTTTGAATTTCGTGCTGTTGGTTCAAAGCAATCGCCTTCTTTCCCCGTTACGTTGTTAAACTCTGCTGTTGCCAAAGCCTTGACTGAAATTTTGGCTGATGTTAATCAGATCAAAGGTGATAAGCCTGTTGCATCCGAGGAAGAGCAACTCACTATTATTCGCAAGTATATCAAAATCACTAAAAATATACGATTCGAAGGTGACAACTACTCAGAGGAATGGGTTCAAGAAGCTGCTAAACGTGGCTTGCCTAATATCATCAAGTCTCCTGAAGCATTTGCGCGTTTATTAAGAAAGGAAAATGCTGCCATGTTGAAAAATATGGGTGTTTTCTCTGAACCAGAATTAACTTCACGCTACCATATTTTAATGGAAAAGTATGCTAAAGATATTACAATTGAAGCCCAAACCTTAATTACAATGGTTATTCAGCAAGTGTTGCCAGCAGCATATCAGTATAGACGCGACTTGGCAGAAGCTGCTTCTTTTATGAAAAACATTGGTGTAGAGTCAACACCAGAAGTTGATCTCCTGAATGAACTAACACCTATCACGGATAATCTCCAAAAGGATATCACAGCTCTCAAATATCTTATGGTTGAACTAATCGGTGTAGAAGACATTGAGAAATTAGCCAAACGTTGTTGTGAAGAAGTTATTCCTAAAATGGAAAATGTTCGTGAATTGGCTGATAAACTGGAGCGTAATGTTGCTGATAGACTGTGGCCATTACCAAAGTACACAGAACTGTTTTTGAACATATAATTACATCTACTGTGATTCCGTATTGATATATTTTACTTTTACAAGAAAATAAAACCCTACTTATCTTTGTCTGAAAGCATTTGTTAATATTCCATTCATGGGTTTATTATTTGACTAATAAACATAAAACTAATAGGATAAAACCCGGATTTGATCTTAAATGTTTGATGGTAAAATAACATTTAAAAGTATTTTTCTTCTAATGAACGATGACACTAACTAAACTTTAAAAAGTGCTCCAAAACTGCAATTCACTCCGACAAGATACTTGATATCATGGAGAGGTCGCATCTACCTCTTTATAATTACTTTAATTCATCTTACTTGGGCACTTGAATGCATTACGTTGAACTTTTAATATATATTTTCTTATTTCCAACAATTCAAGAATTAAAGCTATTTTACAGCGCTGGTCTCTATTTAATACATAAAACCCAGGTATTTATTTTTACTCATGATAGATCTTGATCTCTTATAAGTAGCACTCTTAAAAACAACCAATATTTTTTTATTTTTTTTGCTGATCAGAAATAAAAACAGTTAGCAACATATTTGCATTTGATAGTATATCACAAATTTAAATATAGTTATTAAAATATACGATAGGTGTACAAAATTTAAAATCTAAATAAGCCCCAAACCCATATCATCTTCAGTTTTGCCTTGGTATGCTTTCGTTAAAAAAAGATGTAGCACACAGATATAAATTTGGAACTATTTGGAGATAATCGTAAGTAGAATGAAAGACATTTGTCAAAATAGCATATCAATGAAAAAGAAAAATTGTCCTTAAAATGTAAAATGACTGAGTTTACCGATCCACGAGCATGTAGTTATTTCAAGATTTTATAGATCCATTTATTTTTTAAATTAATTTTTTTTTTTCAAAATACCAGGAAAATGGCCTGGACAGGTGAACTCAGTATTACAACTTTTGCACTAGTTGTTCATTAGACAGGTACTTGTTATAAATATGTTAAAGTTGCAAAAGCGAGTAACCAATAGTGTCCATCTGATTGATTTATAATTAGCATACTTCGTTTTGCATCTTGTACATTTCTGGAATAAAGGGATTATATCCTTACATGTACTATTTGTTGTCATTATTACGGATAAAACCATTGTACTAATTTTTAAATCCCAAATTCATCTATGTGGATACAATCTGAAAAGGAAAAACAAAGTTTCTCCCCCGCTCCTACATACGCCTCCTTTCGTAATAGTTGTTGATTTTACAGCTATGCCTTGTTGATCAATTAGATATAACTGATTATTTACTGTCAAGAATAATTTTGTGCTATGGATATATTTTTGTCCAAGGAAGTTGCAATCATGTAATCCACTATACGTACATAATTGGTACTAATCTCCAAAAGCACTTGAATAAACCGGTCCCAGCATGATAGTGCTTTTATTTTTATATTAAAGTTTTGATTTTCAATAGCAAATCGGCGAACTTCCTCTACAGAAACCGGTCTACTATTTTGTTTTGGAAGTTCCTTAAATGTACGATATCTTTTTTTTTTTCTGCTCAATTTCATACGGCGTCTCTCTCCCTCTATATATATACATTTATTTAATCAAGCAGATGATGCCATATTGAAAAGATCCGGCTTTGTTTGGTAAACATAAGATGAGTAGACTTATCTTTTTTAAATCTATTTCAAAAATAAAAAAAAATAAAGTTAGTGTCTTAAAGCTACTTGTGCACATTCACGCTTTATAAATTAGGAAAAGAGGATAAATCTTGTGAAACACATCGCATAAATAAAAGGAATTACATGTGAAATGTGCCTATACCTATTATGTTGAATAGTCACTATCCTTTTTTTTAGGATCTTGGAAACACTAGAACTACCCAAGATGTATACAGCTCACATCCAACAACAATACATAGAAACTCACACTCTCACACCTGCTCATACATATTCAGCCATTCTAAGAAAAATTGTCATTGTATCAAGTAATATAATTACACTGCCTGCATCCTGACGCAACTTATTTTTGCAAGATAGATTCCCGGTTTGTTTATTATGATGAAGAAATGACCTCTGATATACAATATTGTATCTCCTCTTCTTTTGCTTTTTCTCGATCATTTATTGTATTTCGATTTTATTAAATTTATTACTTGAAATAATGAATTTAGTAATAGAGCTTGGGTGATTGTAAGTAGTAATGAGATCAGACTTAACAAATTTAACCAAATTAGCTTACATGAAAAATTTCAGGTGATTTTACAACAACAGTTAATCTTGTTACGCGTTTAAAACAAAAAACGTTATTCAAAAAAAAAAGTTGGCCTTGGACATAAAAAAGTAATAAGTCACTTGTTATGATCTAATACACTAAAATAATAATACAATAATATACCTTAACAGGAAAATCAGGTTTTTTTTATCCTTTTGTTTTTTTTTATCCTGTTCCCTTTGACCAAGGAGCTTTCTGACACACAACTTCACTTGCATATACAAAGAAAAGACTCTAAATAGATGCCATGTCAAATGATAGCCTTGTACGACAATATTGAAACTTTTACAAAAAAAGTCAACTGAAAAAAAAAGAAAACCCTAAAAAGTAAAGATATTTATTTTTGTATTTCCTTCATCAAGTTGGAGTATCAATTGTTGAGGATAAAACAAAACAGCGAAAAAAAGAGAGCAAGTCGTTTATTTTATTTTTCCGGGCTTCTCCCTTTATTTCTTGGCTTCCACATGTATTGGTGGAAATATCGGGTGAAGGACAAAATTTGCCCATATCAATTGTACAATAATTTGATAGGGGAATCACGTTTTAGTACTCCAGAATGAGGTAATGAGCAATGAGTTGTCCTACATTTTTGGTTTGCTGGCCGATTTTTTTCAAAAGAAAAGAAAGGGTAAACAAAGCAAAACAAAGATAAATAGAAACAATAACTTGGAAACTACCATATTGAGACCATGCCATCAAGAGTGGCGTGAATTTGATCTTTCTATTAAAAAGAAAACAAACATTACTTTAAAACGCATAAAAATCAAAACAAAAGCAATGTAAGAGAGCACAGAATAAGTTTTCGTGCACTTTTTGTGTTTTCCCGTTCCTCCTTATCCTCACTCCCAACTGATAATATTTTTCATAAAAAATTATAAACTAATAAAGTAAATTGAACTCCACTTTATATCACAGACCTTTGAAAATCATACAAGAATTATACCTCTTTATCGATAACAATGTCAATAATGAGGCTACCACACTAAAGTAGAAGCGTGTAGAAATCGAATGGTGTGAGAATATGTGCAATTGTACCTCTTTCTTCTTTTTCACTCTACCACTCCCTTTGTGCGATAGGAGAGGTGCTATGTTGCACGAGAGAGGAACACTAATGTATAGTTTTCAAGTTCCGTGCCTGATTTGTTCAGTCTTTTTTTGTTCTTTGAACACATCACCATGGGAACATAATGATAATAAAATAGTTCAATCTCAACCTATTGTACTACACCCCCAAAAATCGAGAGCACGATGCACATTGACGAAGTACCCTATTTTTCAATTGCTCAAAAATATTAACAATAGAATAGACAATCGCTTTAAGTATAATTTTTCTAATTTTTTTTAATTACTTTTTTGATATAGTATTCACTTTCCCGAAGTAAAAAAATAGAAGAAAAAATAATGGTTACATGATTATTATTAGGAAAAAATGTGGGGCTTAAACAAAAGAAAGAGGTGACATATGTCCCTTGTTTCTTTTCTTAGGAAAAGTGAATAAGGGGATTAAGTAAAACAAGAGTACAAATAGATAATGGGTTTATAAAACCTTGTAAGCTAGTAAGATGTTATGATACTTAGATCAAAGCGGCAGCGACGGCACCGGCAACAGCAGCAACACCGAAAGCAGCGACGTTCTTGCTGGCACCAGAGGTAGAGCTCTGAGAGGGAGCAGCAGAGGAAGCAGCAGAGGAAGCAGGCTTGGAGGAAGAGCCAGCAGCGGTGGTGGCAGCGGCAGAGCTGGAGCCGGAAGCAGCAGCTGAAGAAGAACCAGCAGCGGAAGAAGAACCAGCAGCGGCAGAGCTAGAGCCGGAGGAGGCAGCTATTGTAAAGAAATAAAGTCAATAATCTTAATTCTCTGGTTAATTCAATTGTAAACTTACCACCGTTACCGGCGTTGATGGTGAAGAAACCAGTGTAAGAAACATTAGGGTTGGAACCAAGACCGAAAGCATCTAATTAAAAGTCGTTGTCAGTTCCATTGCATTTATTCTTACGTTGATATCGTTGCTCTCCCAATTCCAATTAAAAATGTTCCAAAATGATTTATAAACTTACAGTCGTTACCGGCAGCGGTACCGGCGGGGATGGTCCAGACATATTGACCAGCGGCAGCATCAACGTTGGTAGCAACGGAAGCAACGGGAACAAGAGCAGAGGCAGGACCCTTGAGGAGGTTGATTTGAGAGATGGTGGAGACAACAGGGTTGTACCAAGCGATGGTGGCATCGCTACCGGCAGTGTAAACAGTACCGGTAAGAGGGGCACTGATGGAGGCAGTGGCACCCTGGGCAGAGACGGCGGTGATGGCGACAGCAGCAATGGCGGCGAAAATGGACTTCATTTTTATTATTTGTTTTTGTTTAGAGAGTGGAAGGAAAGATGAAAGGTGCAATTGAAAATGCTGTAGGAAATGATGGCCTTTTATATATGATTTAAGTGGGGGGTGCTGAACGAGATGGAGATTAAAAAAGTAAATTTAAAAAAAGTTCTCCCAGAATGGTTGGACAAGCAGAACTAGGATCAACCAATCAGTTTTGTAATTGCTACTACCTTTATTTGTAAATGAGAACACAAAAGTAATTAGGATCTTCAATTCGTACCTGAGGAGAGTGCGTACACACCATATTAAGATTGATTTACCTGAGCTACCAGATTACCTAAAGGCCTGAATTTGATAGTATGCACATTCTTTTCTTTTATCAGTGTTACAGTATAATATAACTTTTATTTATTCATAAAATAAAGACTATTACTACAAATTGGTTAATTTAACACTACAACAATAAGAATATCGCTATTATTTATTATTGTTATTATTACTCAATATAACATACATATTATGGCTGTAATGTATGACGATACTATTTTGATTGCATGGAAAAGTGAAAATGGAAAGTGATAATAAAGGAATATTGATTTTTAATAAAAGAAATCATCCTCCGTCATAATCGAAGAATTCCAATATATGCAGCACCAGTTTTTTATACTTTTACTCCTTTAGTGTTTCATTCAAATCATGAAATAAAATAATATGATAAAACACATCAAATACTTGACTCAAATCTTTTTTTTTTTAAAAAACAAGGGTTTAAAGTGTGTTATAACAGCAAAGTGCTGTTACTTGACGCACAATCTTTTATTTATTATTTATTTATATATTATTTTTTCTAGTGTAGTTTTGTATTATCCCCCTTTTTCTTTTTATTTTTTATTTTTTATTTTTGCCTCTTTTTTTATTTTATAATATAATATATATTAAACGAAATTACAATAAAAAAAAAGAGAGAACTAGTAAATAGCAATAAATAGAAAAGTATCAGCCGTGAATAAGAAGAATATCGATTAATAGCAAAACATAAAAACATGGAAGTTGCTAGTGTACCTACTACTCTATCGTTACAGCAAAGGACCTCAGATGAACATACAGATGACGCCTTTCTCGGTGGTGAAGAATTTACTGAAGAAGACGTTTTACCTTTCTTACTGCAAGCCCAAGACATCATTGCGAAGCTTGAATCAAGAGTTGTTGAATTAGAAAACGATCTCTCGGTAAGTTAAACAAAGAAATATTTTATATTTGGTTCTTAGTAATATTTATTTATTTGATTATTATTTTTAGACTATACATCGTAAATATGAGCATGATCGCAACGAGTGGTTGGTGGGACTATCACAAAAAGATCAATACATCCATCACCTTTCCAGTAAACTTCAAAAATTGGAATTTAATAGTAAAGAAACTATTGTCTTGTTGTCAGATTTAACAGATAATAAGAACGTCCAAGATGAAGTTCAATCTGTTCTTAGTCTGTGCTTAAATTATCTTCGGAAGGCACAGCAAACGGAAACACCTGCAGTTCCCGCACCACTGTTTCATGATGTAGAAGAGGACTTAGAAGAAGGCGAACTAGAACGCAGACAGGCTGCAATGACCGAATGGAGGGAGAAGGATATCGTACCCGACCGTTCTTCAGCAACAGATCCAGCTTGTTGGACTATACCGGATCCAGAAGAGCCCTTGAATTTAATGGACGGACTGGACTCTGCATCTTCTTCTCATGTATCAGATCGTACTGACCTCGATTCTGTTAGACAGGAAGATGGCCATCCTCGCTTCTCTACTTCCACCTCGATATCTTCTAGTCTACACCATACACCCACTCCTACTGCAAACCCACTCTTCTTTTCTTCCGCTTCTGCCATGATGGACGATAATCACTTTTGTACAAATTGTAAACAACTTTTAGCTCAACTGGATCAGCAAATCGAACAAAAAGCTTATCTGAAACGTGACCTAAGTTCCCTTGCTTCTGCGCTGTCCGAAGAAGAGTCACTCCGAGCAACTGTAGAACAGGACAAAGAGGCACTTGAAGAAGATGTAGAGGATATCACTTCATCTTTATTTACTACTTTGAACCAGATATTAATGGATGAAGTAACCGATAGAGATGGCTTGGTGAAACTTTCCCGTGGACAAAATGGTAAACTTGAATTTGTATTAGATGCTTGGGACCTTCGCGATTCTCGCCTGAGACAAGTCAAGGACCTACTTGTTCAACTTGATTCTGCTGTTCATCAAAGTACAAACACAAGTGCAACCATTTCACGCCGCTACTCTCAATACCCAGATCAAAGACAGTCCTTTGACGGAGATGAAGATGAGCCACTTTCCCCTACTGTCACTCGTTTCAGTTCGACCCGTGCAAGCCACCCCCTTCGTTTCTCCGTGAATATGGATGACTCGATCGTGCACGGTCATCGTCGTAGCAAAAGTAACGCTCAAAACCGTACCATTCGTATTGATGGCTTTGTATTTTCAGATTTTCAGCAGCATGTGAAAGCCCTGGGATCTCCCACCGCTGCAGCTATTCCCGCCACTGCTTTCTTCAAACGTGTGATGACGGAAGATGTTGAACCTTGTTTGTTTTTCCAATCACAAGTTGGGTGGTGGAAGTCGCCTTGGTTCAAACGTAAATTATTGGATGCCATCTCCAAAAATAAATGTGAAATCCAGAGTTGGAACGGACACCCAGCTTTTTCCTCTTCTGTCTTTTCAACTACTACTAATTCTTCGTCTACCACATCCATCACAACTTCTCCAAGTACAAGTCATATCAGTACTTCATCCAACAATAATCATGTACAGAACCAACAGCAGCAACCACAACCAATGCCACCGAAAACTAAATGTACGTGCTGCAACTTGTTGCGTGTGTGTGAATTCCGCATGCGCTTACCTACTCCGTCATCATCTGGAAAAAATAGACAACAGCCTGCACCTGCACAACCTTGGCTTCCCATTGACAGATTTTGTCGTGACAAACTAGTTGCAGTATGCGACTATTACAGTTTCATGTCTCATCTCAAGCTATTAGTCAACTCATCCTCCGTTTTAAATCTCTTTAAGCAAGTGATGCTTTATAGACGCAAGATGACACTAGCTAAAGTTGGCTCTGTTGCCCTTTTTGAAGAAGAAGATGAGGAGAGACCAGCTTCCCCTTATCGACGACAGAGCTCATCAAGAAGACACCGACAAAAAAGGGAAAGTATTGTTTTGGATCACTCAGGCAGTGGGAGTGACACCGCTAGCGTTGTGAGTGTAAGCGAAATTCAAGGCTTAGAAGGCACTGCTGGACAAATCATTATTGTTCATTAAAGGGCAGGCAACAGGATAAAACAAAGCAAACATACCCCAAATCCTATTTTTATTACTCTTTTTTTTCTCTGAAAAAAAACCAATATACCTTTATTACTATTATTAAGGTAAAAAAGATTCTTATATATATATATTATTCTCTTTTTTGTAAACTTTTTTTCTCTATTTTATTATTATTTGCTTTACATGTACATTTTTCTCCACCCAATCCTTTTATAGTCACATTCCTTTTTTTATTTCTCTCTCTATTTCCTTTTCTTTCTCTTAAACTAACCTATCTTGACCTGTCTCTGTGACGACAAAGAAAACACACACACACATTCCCCTAAAATATCTTGATAATTTGTATACAAATGAATAGCAAAAACAACAAAATAATAAAAAATAGAAAAAGAATATTAAAAGTTTCTTGCAACCGTAACGTGTACTGCATTCTGATGAAATATTGGTTTGTCATTTGCTCATTAAAACTCCGTGTCTCTGTAGTTTTTAAGGGGACGAAGCACTTGTGAATGTGAAACGCCAAAATCCATAAATCAAAAACAAAGAAAAATCGTAATTGCAACGAGATAAAGTTAAAACTCGTAAAAATAAAGGAATTACCATAAGTTTTTCACTTTTCTTTTTTTCTTTTTTATAAAGAAAAAAAGACTAAATCGTAAAAAAGGAAATACAATTATAAGTGTCACACCAATAAAGCATTTCAGTGATCAGACAATTATGTTTTAAAAATAAAAATTGGGGGTGAAATACAAAAAGTACAAAACATAAAAAGGTTTGCCTAAAAAGAGCCAAGATAGCTTGGTTTGGTTAGTTTAAAATACAGTAAGGTAAAGCAGAACAAGAATATGAAAGCAAGCAAGAAACAAATAAAAATTCTGCTTTTAAATCAAGTTACAAATGTAAGACATAAGGTTATTCATCACTGTAGTTGTCATTGGCTTTATCGAACAGAAACAAGAACAGTAATAAAAGTATGAAGAGTAAATAAATAAAATTACAAACGAAAGAATAAATCTGATTCGGCGCTTGGTTGAAAATTTTAGTAGTTCACTCTACTTCCAATAAAAATGATTACAATTAAATTGGATGTATTAAATATGTTTACTTGCTAATTAAGGCATCTCGAAAAAGTAAATCAGCTTTCACGATTAATACAGAAAACAGAATACCCGCTTGCCATGCGATATATTTTTCCATTAATAAAATAGCAACATATATCAAAAACAAAAATAGTTGTTAAACAATGGATCTTATTTTTAAGTTTTATGTGTGGTATAGAATGTCACTTTTAACGTGTCATTCTTTAGTTTCTGGTATAAAGTAGCTTGCTTCTGCTTTTTTTTAATAATGATGCAAGATAACAATAGGGTTACTGCGCTGCTTTTTATTGGCTCGAATAATGGTTTTGAGAAATGATCTCTTATTCCATAATCACTAACGGGTTTCCTTATCGTGGTAAAAAAAAATAGTCTGTAAAATGGGTTTCTGTTCTTTGGAAAAAAAAAAAAAGCACATGGTGACACTTGGATTCCGGATGTAACGAAAGGAGAATATCATTCTATCTGACTTTGTTTACTGTCTATCATCATAATGTCGTTTTGTTTATATAAAAACACCAGATGTAGAAATAGAGAAAGACGAGAGTGGAAGAATACTATCTTTAAACTTATTGGACACAGTAAAATCACAAAAAAAGGTAAATTCTATTTTTAGTTGGTATACATTTAAATAGAACTTTATTATTGTGCAAAGGTAATACAAAAGAAGAGTAACAATTGAAAACAAATAATACAATAATCCCTTTTTTCTGCTATTACAAAAGAATGCATATTGGCTCTTCAACTTTTGAATATTAAAAGCTACAAGCAGATATATAGATATTACCTTTTTTATGAAATATTTGTATTAAATCTACTATACAAGACTATTA
>VCJL01000708.1:43242-61161 GCA_024139405.1 Backusella mclennaniae | reverse complement strand
TTTTTAAAAAAAAAAAAAAAAAAAAAACTTGTATTATAGAAAATTAATAAAAATCCAGGCTCAATATATTATCATTTACTCAGATATATCTCCCCCAGAAAATATTAATAAATAAAACGTGCTGGATGGTTTTTATCTACATAATGAAATCGAAGCTGTAATGAGATCAAGGAATCCATTTAATTTGTGTCATTTTTTTTCAATCGATACAGCATGGTTGCATTAGCATACAAATCAGTTTTCTATATATTATATATTTATATAATATATATATACACAATAGTACGTGCTTTACGTATAATTTGTCACATACTACTAGTCGTCTGGTTGAGCTATTTACTGTCGGAGTTAAAGGCCATAGATTTCATAGAAGTTCCATAGCATTGATCCATGAATTTAAATTTCAATATGAATCCATGGGTAAAATAATTAAGATCCTTGAGGACTGCTGTTCAGTTGCTTTATTTATGGATAATCTATATGTCAATGACTGGGAGTTGTTGCAGGCATCATTAATAAATTACTTTTGCATTTATATTCAGAGTAGTTTTTATTCCCGGATCTCGCTATTTATATTTTGCTTAATTAAAAAGAAACTCGAGTGTGATAATAAATCATTGTTTGAAATTAATTATTTTCAACCTTCAAACATGGTTTTTATTATTATTACAAAATTAATTGTAAGGAGTAAATATAGAGATTAGTAAACAAACGTGGGCTGTTTTTTTTCGATGCTGAGAAATCTTATGTTTCGCTGTATAAAATAGCGCATTGAACATGGAAAAAAACTCAATAGAAACGATGAAAGCTGATGTCATTTTTGTTTAAACATTTACTGTACCCCGTTCATTGCTCATAATAAATGGCCGTGTCTATGGTCAGTCATGGGCATGAAATATGATTTGTTTGTCCCTGCAGTGCCAAAGCTTTGATGATCGGCCGTAATTAATTAATAAGAATACTTTGTTCGTCCTGAAACGTTTTGAACATATATGCGCTACCTCATTATGACATAATATGTATGAACGTTCCATGAACTGAAAATTAATTTAATACGTGTTTCTTTTCATAATTTGATATTTTATCATGGTTTTCGTTATAAATATTCTTTTTTCTTAGGGTTCCTGGATTTTGTATTCTTTTTAGAAGATTGATATTCGAACTAACTGTCAAAATTATACTTTTGGGAAAGTGCTCAAGAGTTAAAATATTTAAGTCTTTACATTTTTTTTTTCGACAGTTTAAATAGTGATAAGAGATAAAGTAAATAAAAGGGGATCAATGATAAAGGATAATGAAATAAAACAGCATCGACATATGGTTATGGATAAGTATTTATTTATAACTAAAATTCTTAGAACCAATCACTTCTGTTTATTGCAGTAGAAATGCACTTGATTAAAGATAGCCTTTAAAGTACAGAAAAAGCTAAAATAAAGTAAATTGGAACACAGAACACAATTATTTACCAAAGCTGGCTCGTTCGAGCACAGATAAATAAATATTTAAAGCTCAGTTGTCAGCTCCTTACTTATTTATTTTGCAATATTTAAGAAACCCCCTATAATTCTTTCCATTCTTTTTGTTTTGTTTTTATTTGTTTCAGATGGAAGCAAATTCAAGAAAGTTGAATGCGACTTCGCCGACAGAATTTCACTCTTTCGATATAGGAACAGGTAACTGGTTACCCCTATTTTCTTTCTCTCAGTCTTTCTCATTTTTTTTTTACGTTTATCTTGTTTCTTTTACTTTTATTTAAAATTATTTCGTTTATGTAGATGGTTCATTAAGGAAAAAGAAGAGCTCAGTCAAGGTAGTTTAGACATTTTATTGCGCCACGTACCAAACGGATAGCTTTCATTTATTTATTTATTTTTATAAACTCATTTTTGCTTGCTTAGTCAATATGCAATTTTTTTCAACGATTCGCTCATCAGCCACTTTATCCATCGCAGCAACAGGAAATCGAGAAAAATACAATAGCAGCAGGGCCTAAAAGGGACCAAAAAGAGCATTCCAAACCGGTCTCCAAAAGTTCCCGGAATCAATATAATCGACACACGCTTGACTTTAGCATTCTCACTGATAATAATTCATCCAAAACAAGATCTGTGGTCTTTGACGATAATGTTGCGAATAGTCGATCTTTTGGATCCATTTATAGCACATTTACTTCAGCCTCTAGCACTCCAAACATCGACAATAGTGCTGAACCTCTATTAAACGTTACACGAGAGGATCAGTTACAAAAAAGATTATGGAATGAAGATGCAACATTATGTGAAAGAGAAGATATTGCTCAATGGCTAGGGAAAAAGTAAAAAACATTTTTATATATGTAATATCCCAAGTAGTGGAATTAACCTCATGTATATTAGTGACCCGCTACGAGCCCAAGTCCTCGAGCTTTATATGAAAAACTTTGATTTTAGTCGGCAAAGAATCGATACCGCATTCCGTACACTTTGTTCCAAGCTTTATTTTCGAGCAGAATCACAAAAACTCGATCGAATAGTAGAATCATTTGCCCAGCATTATTACAGATGTAACCCTACAACAATATTACATTCTGCAGATATCGTTTATGCAATTGCATATTCGTTATTGTTACTCAACACCGATTTTTACGTTTCACAGGATAGCAAAATGATGACACGCCAACACTTTGTCAAGAATACTCTAGCTACTGTACAATCTCTAACATGTCCATCTACCAGCAGTAGTGAGTCATCCTTGTCAACAAAAAATTCCAAAGATTATGCATTCGGTAGTATAAAACGAAGGAGCCATCTAGTTCAACAAATCACAAACTATAAGATATCTCCTGATCAAAAAATATGGTTAGCCGAGATTGAAAATTTATTGAAGGTATATAAAACATATAGATGTAAATGTACTCCATCACATGAATATTAAGCATTATACCCTTACAGAACATATACAATAGTGTCAAAGCAAACAGAATAGATCGGATATCAGATGAAATAACCACCGATGTTCGAAAACGAAAATGCAAATCAGTTCTTGTTTCGAATAGTGCTGCTCTATTAAGCCTTCACTCAAGGAACAAAAAACTTGAAAACAACTCTGCAGCATCCTTTTTTTCCAACGACAATAAAATCCTCAAGCAAGGTCTTGTTATGAAGAAGCATATAAAGGACAATATCGATACAAAGTCTCGAAATCACCGAAACTGGGAACTATGTTTTCTAATTTTAACAAGGACAAACCTGACTTTATATAGAGCAATACCCAGTACAGGCAATATGTCAAAGCGTCGACAAAGCTATTTACTCTGGTATTACTATACCTCCCCTTCATTACGAACCGTGACTTCGCAGATACCCGAGTGGGAAGGTGATACTACTCAACCACCCATTCTTGACATAAAGATCAACCACAGTTACAGCAACATTGTGCCACCGCCAGGATGGAGCAACCAACGCCCCCACGTTTTTCGACTCGAAACAGGTGAAGGTGGCCTCTATCTATTTGAATGTAGCAATATGTTTGAGGTTCAGAGTTGGGTGGAAAAAAGCAATAGTGCAGCTGCCAAAATTAGCAAAGGAGGACTCGTTGGTGCAGTGAGCAATGTAGATTATGGATGGGGAGGAGGAGAAAAAAATGCTCGAGGTACGATTGTTACATGGCACCCACCTATGTCTTGCATGGTGAATAGTGAGCTTGAATTGGATCAGCAGTTTAAAGAGATTAAGAAGCAGATCCAGACGATTAGTCAAGATTTAGACCAACATAGATTACTAAAATTTGATGATAAGGTACATTTGATTTTAAAAATAGCAACATGTGGAGAGAGATGTATATACTGATTTTATATATATATATATATATATATATATATATATATTTAGCATCGCTCAATGCAGGCATTGACAAACTGGGATAAAAAATTGCACTATTTACTACATGAGTTGATGAAGCTCCGTGTTTACCAGGACACCTTGTATTTATAAATAATGATGATGATAATATATAATAATTAATGAATAATAAATAATAAATAATACCATTCAAATCACAGTGATTAAAAGGAGGGAGTTATTGACGGCAAAAATAAATGAATTAAAATGAGAGAAAGGCATCTACTGGTGAAAAATCGTTCTTGTAGTTATTCAGGGATTCGCAACGAAAAATTTAAGATGGGAGTTTTTTTTTTTTTTTCTAAAAAAACAAAACAAAACAAAGACCATAGGCCACTTTGATGTCATTTTCCCGGAAATAAACAATAAAACTTAAACGTAGATCAGACAATGTAATTAAGCTTACCTTGAATTTAACTTTATTCGGGTTCTACTTAAACATATTTTTACTAAAAATTCCTCTCTCATCAATTGGGAGCATAAAAATATATATTATCTATTCCTTTAATGCTATTTGAGGTATTTGGCGAACAGTGATTTTCTGATTCTCGCATCAAGTGCTTTAAAATCCTTAAAAAAACGAAAACATGTAAAAAAAAATTGGCTAAAATAGATGTCTGTCCTTCTTCTTTACTTGTCTTTTATTGTTATTCATTATTTAATAATTGATCTATAATATAATAAAGATATCATTTAAAGATGTTATAATTGCAAGACTTTTTCTTTTTTTTGTTTTTCAAGTAGATCCCTATCCTGCTTTTCTATTCCCTTTTAGGAAGATTCTCTGGAGAGAGATCTATGAAATTATGTGAGCCCCTTGATTTTTCCTTCTTAAATGTGAGATGTAAGGGTACACAAGTTGGTAAATTGGGATTATACTTGGTTACTGTTATCGTTATTTTTCTTTTAAAAAGGAAAAAGCCTCGATAAAGTGTTAAAAATGGAGTAGAAATACATGGGTAATGCAGGTATTTTTCAAATATTAACGAAATTGTATTGAATTCAATAGAATGTAGATTGTAGCATAAAAAAATATCGTTAGAACGATGATCAGTAACTGCACAATGGAATAGGCTGGATTAAAATAAAGTACGATAAAGGAAATTAAAAGCTTGTATAGTTACAACGAATTATGTCACTGATCATAAAGGAATGGCAAGAATTAGAATCACCATTAGTCGAAGTTATGTGATTGAATTTATACACACATATATTGTCTATTACAGTTGATATTTTTTGATAAATATCAAGTGGATTATGCTGCTGAGCGCAACATTTATCAAGAAAATAAATCTACTGGTAAAATAGTAGAAATATATATATTTATAAAAAAAAAAAAGTCTCCTATAAAGGGTGTATTAGTATGGAACTAATCGAGCTACCAAACAAACATAGAATGCTATTCTTTCTTGTTTTTGTCAAGGCAACTCAATGTTGAATAATATCTTTTTTATTTTATTTCCCGTTTCTAATATCAATTGTAATCGGATAATAATAATCTGGTTTATAAAATGACAGTAAACCAAGTGGGTCCTACTTCAAAGGTAATATGAACAAGTAGATTGAATAGTGTAGATAGCGAGTATGGCACTAACGAGGTTTTACTATGTTAGAAAAGCATATCATCAACATTACACTTCTTGATTGAAAAGGCAAAATCGAAATGGATTGCCAAACACCAGCAGCGCCGAAAGCCAGATATACTTGCAATAATAAAATCAATCAAAAGATCTGTCAAGCGCTCTTATTCAAAGTAGTTCAATGATCATAAACTCTTTACGAAATAAAAATTCGGAGATTCAAATGATAGACTTTTACACATACATTGTTTTTTTCTCTTCTTTTCTCTCTCTATTCACTCTTAAAACAAGTTGTTGTGAAATAACAGTAATAATAAAGAAAGAAATTGGATATGAGTTATAGGAAACCAAGTTATGGTGGAAATGGAGGAGGAAACCCACACAGAAATAATGCAAGAAATCCACCAAGAGAAAGAAACGTTATGAAGCAGAAACCCAATCCAGGTTATTTATGATATAATTGTGTCGAATTAATCCCGTCATTATATTAATTTCAATAGTAGAAATGAATACATTCGACTCGCGAGCATTACAAATGTTACAAGTTGTGTTGAACGAAGAACGCGACCTGCCAATACGAAACAATACCGCAGTCACCTTGATGAAATTACTAGAGGATGGAAGACAACAACAGGATGGATTAGCTGCTCGGCAGGAACAAACCATGTTGCTTGACAGATGTCTCAACTATCCAGGCATTCGCCATTTATTTGATTCGACTAAAATACCTGTTTCCTTGAAGCAAGTCATGGTCAGTATAATGTCTGGACTGGCCTGTTATACCAGACCCGATATTATGTTTAGTTGGATCTTTGAACACATGGCGCTGTGGGCAACTGGCGAGACAATTGATCCTGCTCGTGAACGCGATTGGAAGACGTGGTTATTAAAGCTACTAAAACAAGTTTTACTAGATGGTTCATCGGAAGGACAGCTTGTATTTAGACAAATGAAAGAAATGGCACCTAATATCATGGCTGGCGTTATTTATTTTTTGGATTCAATGGATATACCAGATTACTTGGCTTCGCTGGTGGATGTCTTGGATATAATGGCTGAACGGTTTTCAGATGCCTTTTCACAACGATTTTCAGTAAGAGAATGGCGACAAACACAAGTGTATTCGGGTCTATTAAACACTTACAATTAGGATATCATTGATCTATTAGTGGGTTGGAGTACGGATACTAATACCTCGGATTCAAAGCGACTAGTGGTTATGGATGGATTTGAAAAATATGGTCCTTTTTGGATAAAGCATTTGCCATTTACTTTTGAGTTACTAACACACTTTCTAAATGACATACATGGCTTTGTAAGAGAACAAATGAATACAAAACCGGAGGAAAAGCCAAAAGATGCAAAAAAGAACAGAGATAGCAGTAAAGCGTTATTCATGTAAGGGAATAGGGTTATATAGATAATGATATTTATATTTATATACGTACTGTACTAGCTGTTACTGTACTATTTTGTCTGCTATTGTTCCACTCTTGGTAAATAATGGTGTATTTCGAAACATCTCACTCTCAGAAACTTCTTTTGATGCATTATTACCAGGCACTATAGCACTTGCTATGGATTCTTTAAACTGTGGATTTAGCGAGGATTGGGTTGTGTCATGTAAGCGCAATTAGGTTGACTAATAAAGTGTATACTAACGCAATAGAATAAGGTATAAAAAATATGATCAAGATTGCCGAATACAACCCAGTTCGATATCATGCTTATCAATTAAAGATATTTGGATATATGACAGCCATTGTTGATCATAACCAAGCTATCAGTTCGGACAGTTATATCAAATATACGATTACGGTATTGTCTATTTACCTTTATATTTATAATGTGTTTCTCATCATCATTCAGTTTCTTAATATTTGGAAGTCAAATATAGATCAAGCAATTCTTATCCAACTAAGTGATCCAAAAGCATCTCCTTTATTTGCACTCTGCACCGAATACAGCCTCAAAGGCAATAATAATACTGTCAATGGTATTCTTATGATATTCCGCTTCATCACACGATTACCTTCAGTTTCAAAACAACTTCAAACAACAATTGTGAATCATCTGAAAGAGCTTTTATTACAAAATTTGCACATTGTCAATACGTCATCGATCTTTCAAAACAATAATAACCAACATGCATTGGACCGCACGTTACGTAACTTTGAGTCTAATGGCCTATCAACCTATCTCGAAGATATCAGCACTGGGGAGGAATCCAACAAGTCTGAAATCAAGATGGCCACCGAAAATGTGCTGTTTTTTGATTATCTGCTGTTAGATTGTGCTGTAGTTTGGCCCAATCTTGCATTTGAACATGTGCTCGAATCAATCCGCGTCCTGTTGACCCTTTGGCACAGAAAATGCAATGATACGTTTGATTCTGCATTAAAAATATTTATTAATTATTCAAGAGGGTAAAAAAAAAGCCAACATGATTTGATGTACAAAAAAAGTAGTTTATTAAAGTAACCATCCGTTGATATTAGTGTTCAATTTGCAACAAATGAACCAAAAGAGTTACAGATATTGACAGATGTAATACACGATTTACTGGATAATTGGGCACAGATTAGCTTGGAAGTACGACAGTTGGTTGGCGGTTTTATGATGGATTTTATAAACGTGCTTTCTTCAAGTAGATTACCGCATGAGCAAGTCAAAGAAATGATGACACCTATCATCGAATCATTTTTACAATGTTCTGGTAAGAGTGGAATATAACAAGGGGCTAGAACAATCAACTTAATACATTATTACTCTTGTATTTAAAAAGGATCGGAAAGAAATAGTGATGTAAAACAAAAAATATTGAAGCTTGTTACGTTTTACTGTCAAACATTTGGATCAGCGGAAATTGTTAATTTGGTGCTGGAAAAAACCCAAACAAGGTAACAAATAAAAAACATCTCTCTAGTGCTAAAATGTAATAATGACAAATAATGTAGCATCAATGATCCGCATACCAATGTACAACAAGCAAGCAAAGATCTATTAACAGCATTGAATCCTTACATGATTTCGGATGTATGCAAACCACATGACGACATGGTGGCTTCTATACAGGTAATCTAGATTTAGAAATAATACATCAGCGGCTAAATATGTATAAAGAGTGTTATCATTGCTACACCTCATACCGGATCATTTAGACCAGTTCATTATGAGATTGTAATGAAACACTTGGGAATGGCTGATCATTTAGTAGGATCTGCTATTGGTACAGATGATGTCATGGATGATAAGAATAAAACAGATTGGGCGAGAAGACTGCTTCATCATTGTGATACCCTTAGTAATATGAGGAGCGTCAATACATTTGGTGTTTTGCAAGAAGGTAATATCGGGTCAATGTTTATTATATTTATATACTAACATGGTAATTGTAATTCATTTACAAAGAGATCAACGTTGCTACTATTGTGGATTTAATCAATAACAATGAGCCTTTATTATACTACTGGGCACTTTGGGAATCTGCGCGTTATTGTATGCTATCTCGTCTACGCACACCGTTTGGTAATCCTCAACAGACATTTGCTGCCTTTGAAAAAATGTTGAATTCCTTGTTACCCCAAAATGACCAATCACCAAACCACATCGCCAATGATATGAATAACAATCATCTGGAGCATTTACTGCTTTTATTAGATAGACTAGAAGTCCAGATATACAATGCATCCGATGGCTGTGCAACAGGTGCAATGCCAGCAGTACCTCGCTCGAGTATAGTCTTTTTTAGAACAAACAAAAAAACATGTCATGATTATTTCTTACGTATCAGACCCAATCTTATCCGAGGTGCTAAAGTAGTTCGTAATCATCATTTACTTTTATCGCATATTATGAAAGTAAGTCTTCTTGTTTATGCTCATCTTGGTAATCAATCAGATAAAATAACCGCCACATTGATAGATGCTACTAGAAATGGAGTCAAATATACCTGATGAGCTTGCTGACAATCCATTTACTTGGTTCACACAAATAAATAATTATTTATGTGATTTTATTGAAGCGTGTATCCGTGAAAAGTACACTGACACCATTTGGGGTATAAATGCTTGGTACAAACAACTGATAAAAAAGATTGCACAGAATATAACAGGATTTAGAGAAAAGTGGAGATTCGAAGGTTTTATCGGCCCTCTTTCTAGAAACGATGATACGGCCTATTCTAGCACACAAAATGGATGGTTTAAAATTGCAGCTATATTTGCTTCGGTAAGTAATTTATTGTTATCGCTATGACTTGGTTGATTAGATGCGTTTACTTATTTCCATTGTTACTATTAATATTACTACTATAGTCCAGAGATGAGAATGGAATCAAGTTGTTGAACGATTTAAAGGAGCGTGTTCCTCGTGATAATTACGGAATTATGGATATGCTGGATCGGCAGGTCATTGATTACTACAGTTGTTTAGAAAGCAATCAAGATCTCGATAAAGTATTATCAGAACCAGACTCAAACGTCTATGACGAGTACATTCTAAGCACTCTGAAAGCATTTAATTCCGATGCAGCTTTAGATCGAGAGTCAATAGCCCAAGACCTAAGCAAGTTTGTAAAACATGCACCTTTGGAGCCCTGCCTTGTACTTTCGCGCCTGGATCAGTTCCATCAATATATACAGAATGACGACAGTAATGAACCAATTGGGTATGTACTTATGGACCGTATGATGCAGGTGTTGAAAACAGACATCTTCAAGAATAGGCAAAGTTTACTAGAACTTGAGTTGTATGATTCCTCTTGGGATACAAACTTTGAAAGCGTAAAGTGCTGGTCTCAGTTACCTCCACGTAATATTCTCACCCTTCATGACTTACCATCCGAGACAAAGCACTGGGCCCGCCTATCCAACAACTTTGAAAAGCTCTATCATGAGAATGGAGGGAATAACCAGCTAGATGCTTATCGCCAAAGTGGACATGTTGTACTCCATGCGTCCAAGGTGGCACGCCGACAAGAAAACATCTCACTTGCCGAGTCATTTATCGAAAAGGCGGTTGACAATCCTTATTCCAAATATGCTGCACTTTATGAACGTGCGAAGATTCTCTTTGCTAAAAACGATTTCTTTGGTGCCATCAACACCTTAAATACTGTCCTTGTCAATGTGACTTCAATGCGAGGTTATGATACACTGAAGAGTAAATCCTACCTCAAAGTAGCCCGTTATCTCAAGGGCTGTCCAGAGGCTGATGCAGTAAACGTTGCCAATGGCCTTGACAAGACCCTGTTCCCTGTGCCAAAAGAAAACTTGCAATCTTACGCTGAAGCCTGTGTTGATTATGCTCTGGTCAAGTCCATTGAGAAAAATCTGACGGATGGTAGACCTTGGTTTGAATATGCTGCACATAATTACAAGCAAGGATGGAAGATTTTGGATGAAGTGTTACGTACAGAACCTACTATTTCTATTGTCATTTGGGCTAAATCAAACGTTTTGGACCACTTGAACCAATTGGATACATCGATATTGGCAGTTGATATTCACCAACTTGAAAAGGTAAAAAAAAAATGCTATTGTTTGTTTTGTTCTTTGTATTTAACATTTTATTATTACAAGTCTGTGATGAATGCTTTCTTGAAACACATTGCTTCATCGGATGAAAACACTTTGACAATCAATGGCAATTTGGCTTCCAGTATTACACAGATAACCCCATCATTCACACCAAACATTGTCACTGGATTGCTCAATGTATTTAAAACACTTCAACAAGTTGTTTTGGGTAAGTTTGACTATGCTGCACAGGCCTATTTCAGATACTTATCGCTTGATATTCATAACGATGTAAGTTCTATTTTTCATTGATAAATCCGGTAAACTCAAACTTCAATATAGCCCAACGACAATGATGGTATCAACTCGACGTCGATGGTCATCACAGCCACATTACGTCTCCTTCGCATCCTTACAAAATTTGGTGAAACGTTACAACAAGTGTTTACGGAACATGTTCCGATGATTCGTGTGGATCTCTGGAAATGCATCATCCCCCAATTATTTGCACAGTTGAATCATCCCAGCGAATTTGTTCGCCAAATTACCAGCACACTTATCAGTCGTATTTGTAATGAGTATCCTCGTGAAATCATCTATGACGTGATTGTAGGCTCCACTTCTTCAAAGACCAATCGGGATACAAAACAGTGTCTCAATGACATTGCAAGTCGCATGATGGATCGTAACGAGTTGCTTTGGGTGTCTACCCGACGCATGGCCGAAGAACTTGAAAAAATCACGGTGCTAGTGGAGGAAAAGTGGCTCAACAAAATTGCTTCTTTGCAATTCGATGTAATGCAGCAATTTAGTAAACTTGATAAAGAGATTGAACGGTTACAACACAAGAAAATGGAGCAAGAGCAAATTGAAAAGCAATTCCGAGAAACATATGATAGCATGATGAAGTTTGTTCTTACATCGATCGATAAATTGATGGAGGTAACAACGCAGGAGAGTACAACACCTACTCCTCATGAACTTTGGTTTGACGAGACGTTTGGAAAACAGTTACATTATGCTTATCACTTGCTTCACAAACCGGAGAGTAGTAAGACTTACCGTCAAGGATGGGAAGCATTCCAACAGGTAATAATAACAGTAATGACATAGATAAGCTTAACCTTTTAATCACTCTATATATTTAAAGCTCCATCGTCAACTCATGGCAGAAAATCATAAAGTCCGTATTCTCGAGTTGGCAAACGTATCACCTTATTTATCCGATCTTCGCAACACAGCCATCGGTATCCCGGGATACCACGATAGTGACAATGCATGCTTTATTGATACCTTTGGACAATCAGTCATCATTCTGCCCACAAAGACAAAACCCAAAAAACTCAATCTACTCGGTACAGATGGCCGTAAATACTCTTACCTCTTCAAAGGACTTGAAGACCTCCATTTGGACGAACGTATCATGCAGCTACTCAACACCACCAACGGACTTTTAAGTGAGGACGGTACATCCACCACAACACTACGTGGATTACGTGCACGTACCTATGCCGTAATCCCGCTCAGTGATCATTCGGGTATGATTCAGTGGGTCAATGAAGCCACACCCATGTTTGCACTCTTTAAAAAATGGCAAAAGCGCGAGTCGGCAACACACATGCTCCTTACCAACGACAAACCCAATGAGGCCTACATGCGCTCTCTTATGCAAAGACCTACCGAAAACTTTACACAAAAGGTCACTGTTGCATTGAAACATGAAAAGTTGCGCGTTACTGCAAACCGCCGTTATTGGCCAAAGCATATCCTCAAAAAGGTCTATCTGGAACTTGTAAAGGAAACACCTGGTGATTTGCTCGAAAAGGAAATATGGTATTCTAGTACCAATGCGACAGAATGGTTTAAAAAGAGCACCTCGTTTGCTCGTTCACTTGCAGTGGCATCCATCATTGGCTACATCATTGGTCTTGGCGATCGCCATTTGGATAACATGTTGATTGACTTCAAGTCGGGTGAGATTATCCATATTGATTATAATGTCTGTTTTGAAAAGGGCAAGCGATTGAGGGTGCCTGAATTGGTTCCCTATCGTCTCACACAAAACCTGTATGGTGCATTGGGTATCATGGGTACGGATGGTCCTTTCCGTGTCGCTGCTGAGGAGACGCTGCGTGTGCTTCGTAAAAATAAGGAGGTATTGATTACCCTATTGGATGCATTTGTCTATGACCCCCTTGTCGATTGGGAGAGCGAGGCAGAGGAGGCAGGCCATCGTCAGATGATGGAACTTCAGGCAAATCTGTGGCTCATTGCGGCTCGTGTAGTGGAGAAACAAGACGAATATGATGTTGAACAGCTTCATATGCAAAAAACATTGACAATGATTCAAAGTAAGCTACAGATCTGGCAACAAACAGCGTTGCTTGAGGCTGAATCACTTGATGATGATGAGGCCAGTGATGAGGATGAAGTGGACGCTTCCTCAACATCTGATAATAACAGCAATAACGTGACGAGGTAAATGATGAAGGCTTGGATTATATATGGAAAGTATACTTATATCAACTTTATAAATAGCGCTGAGGAGCAAATAGCGAATGACACATCATACATGGTATTATGATATATATGTATATTCAATGGATTTTTTCCTAACCTCTACATGTATAAAATTATATAATAGCTTCGACTTCCTACCAATCTCTTACAGCAAGTAGACAAACAATTGAATGGCATTGCATCATTTGCAAACTCTGCACGATCATCTAGTGAAGGCCTATCACCACTATTACAATCCATTATTATTATAGAAACGGATGCAGATAATGAATTACGTCCTGCTCAACAAAGTGCAAAATTAGCTCTCGATTCCCTTTCGGTGGTTGTAAATGATTTATCCAAATTATCAGCACAAACTCTTGAAAAGCAGAATTATGAATCAGACTGGACCTATGCACAGTTGGTAAGAGAGAGAAAGGAAACGTATATGTTGATACTGACTGGTTTATAATAGATGGAATTATTACAATCTATAGAAACGGCAATTCGAAATTACTTTTCATCATTGAAAATTTTAGAAGAGTTTGGACAAGACAATACAAAAGCGACAGCTCAACCAACAATATCAGAAGAGAATGAAGCTTCTGAAAATATTGAAGAGAGTAAAAGTGATGAACAGCAGGCAGTAGATAAGGAAACACCCAACCCACAGACAAGTAAGTTTTTTGTTTGTTTGTTTCATGCATTTTAATATATCTTGAATTATTTTTTTTTAGATGCCAAGCAATCCAGTAACAGCCATGCACTTAAAATCATGAAACGTATAAGATCCAAACTGGAAGGTGATGACCTTGGTGTCAATTATAGAATGAGCATATCTGAACAAGTAGAAAGAACAATTGAGCAAGCTACTAGTGTAGATAACCTCTGTCTTATGTATGAAGGATGGACAAGTTGGGTCTAATATTACTTTATTAAATAAATAAAAACATGTTGAGCATTTGTATCTTTAATCTTCCTTTTTTTCTTCCACTTGTTTGCCCAAGCTTTCAAGAAAGGCGAGACTCTTTTCAAAAGTGGCAACCAATTTCTTGTATGCCTCAAATTGAGTTAAAAGTTTCTGTTGATCGTTAGAGATTCTGCCACTGAGGTTGTTCAATGCTTTTAATTCACGTTGGACAATTTGTAATTCTCTGAAAAATGCCTTTCGCTCATGGGAATTGAGCTGTCCGATATCTTTAGCTGGCTGATGTGGCTCAGGCTTATTGGGTGAGCCATGTACCTTGGGGAGAGCTTCGGCCTTTTCCTCCTATATAAGATATGATTGAATGAGTATACAAATTTTATGAGTTTTATATGCCTTCAACCTCAAGGGCGCTATTCACTAATTTGGCGATATTATCAGCAAGGGTGTTTTTATGCTTGGTATCAGCTGGGGTATCGTCAACCAAAATGTCTTTAGCATCTGCTCTTTTATAGATATTGGCAGCACTCACTTGTGTATACTATTAATAAAAATGGATGGTATTCTGGTTTGTTTTTTCTATCTCTTACCAAGGTATACTAGAGACATTAGTACAAGAAGGCAAGCAGAAAGATGCATTTTAGGTGAATGAATTGCTTGGTGAAAATAAAAAATTACAAGTGGATAAAGTTAGACTTTATATATATACATACCTTTCTAAACAAAATGCAAGGTATTAGCTGTCATTATTTTGTTGTTTGAACATTCATAATTTTCGTTTTGTTTCAGTTTTATTAGAAATTTATACTTTATTTACCAACATAGCAATTAACCTATAGTATTTTCATCAGTGAAGAAATTTTATATAACCAGCTGATGACAATGGTAACATGCAAGCTTTTGAGTTTATTCTGTATCATTTCCTTTTTTTTTTGAGTTTCGTATGTGGATAAGATAAATGAATTAGATATGAAAATCTATATTTACAAAGATCCTGGAATTTGGAGGGAAAATATGTAAGTGTGAACAGTCGAACCCTAAACTCGGTAATAAAATTTGAAAAAAATTTCCAACGGATCGTTTACTATCGTTTTCCTAATGTGTGTATGTAAATAACTGCCGTTCCTTTGAATATGTAGATAGCACTTTGAATTTCCATTGTTCCGCTTTGATTTGCTTGCCTCTCCAGCAAGCTATATTTGAAATGAAATGAAGAAATGAGTACTATTGGTTGTTCATGCGTGACATATCATCTCAATGTTGTTATTTTTATTTGATTATATTCAAAACAAGTAGTACTCTAGCCGTATAGTAACCATTGTTTTCTACATTCTCTATATTCATTGGTGATATTACATCACTTTTTGGATCTATTTTTCCGTATGCTTTTAATGACATGAGATAACATAAACCTTTCTTTTCTTTTCTTTTTCACAAATACCCATTGAAAGAAAAACATAAGGAGCGAATAAAGAGCTTTATTTGTGTTTTGCTACTCTTTTTTAACTTTTTATTATTAATCTATAACTTTTGTATTTTTATTATATTTATGCATATGATCAAACATAACAAGAATACAATAATCCTGCTCCCCATTTTACAATCCATACGTTTTCTTAATCTTATTAATCATATCTGCGGTTTTTAAAAGTGAACCATCCACCTTTTCTGCCAAAGAAGTGGATCCATCCTTTTTCTTCCAAGCCATGAAATCACCAATGGATAAATTTATATGTTGAACTAGATCACGAATCAACTTCTCTTGGCCTGAAGCCTCTTTTTGATGATCAAGAATATCCTGATAAAAGGTGTTAACGGATTGGATCAATGGCTGGAAACCTTCAAGTAATTCAGCAATCTGGGTATCAGTATAAGTGTCAGAGACTTTAAGACAACTGGGACGGAAAAATTCAATATTGGCAATCGCTTGCTTGGCAGACTTTTCGAATTTGGTAGCGGAATCGTGCTTGCCCTACAAAAATGTTTTAATTAAATACTATTGACGTTTATTTTATAACGCTGTTACCTTGATAATTTCGTTAAAGTCTTTGGTCAAACTAACGGCAGAGCTGTCTGTTTTTTTTATACCTTCTATGCACTCATGAATGATTTTGGCTTGGTTATCATCTCTTTTAGAGAAGCTTGCAGCATTTGCTTTTGTGGTAATAGAATATGTAAGCACACATGAACATCACTTTTCTTTAAAAAAAAAAAATTACCAAGACATGCCATTGAAGCTGTTACAAGTAAAAAGGAGGTGAACTTCATTATAATATCTTTGTTGGAGGTAAATAAAAAAAATGGTTGAGATGGCTCAGAAGTTTATGTATATATACTTTAAACAAGGTTAAAGTTAATTGCAGTTACTCCTGGGTTTAGTAAATGACTAAACATGCATGATATTTGAATGAGTTAAAAAAAAAACCTGTTTGTGTCACCAAGTCATTATGCACTTTCTAATCTCGATATTGGAATGCTCCTCCAATATACCAGTATACTTGTTTTTCCATTATACCCTGACGCTACTCATCCAAGTGAAATTTCCCAAGACTGAAAAGGCAAAACAAATAAATAAATAATTCCCAAAGATATATTGCGAGTTAGAGATGATTCCATCAGAGTTGTGCTCTGATTTTGAGGTTTGACTATGTTTGGAAGCAGTAGTATTATTTAAGTTTCGTAAACATATCTTCCTGTTTGTTTCAACACAATGATGCTACAGTATATATCCATTCTATGGCCAACACATATCCTGGGATACTGTGCCTGAACTCATCACTTTGCTATATACATTCTGTGAATTCTCGTTAAGTGAGATGAATGAAAAATGTTATTACCAACTAACAAGGGCTAATCCATAAACTCGGAAAATGCATTCAAGAAAACAAACAAGCCTGTTTATTTGTTGTTGTTTTTTTAAAACGAAAAAAAAAAACATCTCATCACTTTGCGCAAATTTACAGGAAATTCTCCAACAAGTCTATTTTGAAATAAATAATGAAAACAAAAAAGTCGATAAATTTTTCTTTTTAGAAAATGGAATATTTTTATTCTATGGCTTTTTGTTGATAAATTTGTAGAGTCTGCTTCCTAATTCTGTTCCGATCAAATCCGTCATTTGTTTTTTAGACATGTGAACTAGTTCATTCAGGTTGTTTACATTATTCATGACATGTCGGTAGTTTGCAGACGTGATACCAGGCATACTACGAAGCATGTCCTGAGGTGTCATGTTGTGGATGGTTTCTCCATTCTCACCTTCCTCTGCACCAATAATTCCCGCTTTTTGTAAATCGGGTTGCTCTTCTGATTTCTACATGTACAATATGTATTAATATAAAAGAAAAATTAATATTTGACATTGACTCTATTTTACCTTCAACTCTTCGAAAACAGTAGCAGTTTCATTTGGATTAGATGACCAAATAATCCTCAATTTTGGAAATGACAGTGTTAATAGTACAAGTTTGGAGGATAAATCACTTTCTCGAACATTTTGATTCATTGATGATAAA
>VCJL01000706.1:0-20402 GCA_024139405.1 Backusella mclennaniae | reverse complement strand
TTTTTTTTTTTTTATCTTTGATATAGATGCGCATTCGCAACTTACTATTAAACATAGCTGGAATTGCCAGTGTACTTGCTCAAGATGCAACTACCACATCTGCTGCACCTGTTGCTACACCCTCAGGCGTCACAGGAAATGTGCATTATGCAAGTTTAATGAACGTATCACTTTGGTTTTATGAAGCACAGCGAAGTGGTAAATTACCTTCAGATAACAGAGTTCCATGGTAAGACGGTAAAAAGGGAGCTGGGTTTACTTGTTTAGCATTTGTTGTCTTGGCTTTTGTACATAATGTAATGGGTAAAATAAAAGACCGCCCTCATTTATCGTTTTTTTTTTGCAATTTCTGATAGGCGACATGATTCTGCCTTGAGTGATGGAAGTGATAATGATATCAACTTGGTAGGAGGATATTACGACGCTGGGTAAATATATATTTAAATGTATACACGTATGATTATACAGAGAGTATTGATCGGTTTTATGTTATTTCCACAGCGATTATTTAAAGTTTAGTTTACCACTTTCTTATTCACTATCTATTGTGGCTTGGGGTGCAATTGCTTGGTTTGACGGATATACAAAAGCGAATCAAGCCGACTACTTGGCCTCCATGTTAAAATGGGGTACTGACTGGGTTATGCAGGCACATCCCGATGATGACACGTTCTATGTTCAGGTATTACTTTTGTTTCAATATTATTATTATTATTTAAATTTTCAATTCCATTTGCTTTCCACATACACATACTTACGCGGATACTTTTATTTTTAGGTTGGTGACGGTGACATCGATAATAACTATTGGGGTTAGTAGAAGACACTTTGTGCTATAGCGTGACACTACCTATTATGCCGGTTTTATTAAAATTTAATTCAAACTTTTTAGGACCTGACACAGACATTCCTTCGCCTAGGCCCTCATATCAAGTCAATAAAACAGTGATCGGAACGGACGCTGTAGCAATCTCGGCAGCAGCATTAGCCTCTGCTTCATACCTATTTAGAAATCACTTGAATGACACCGACTATGCAGATACCTTACTGGACAATGCCACATCATTATTTAACCTAGCAGATACAGCACAACCTCGACAAGTTTATACCCAATCTATTCCAGCAATACAAGAATTCTACAATACAAATAATTATACCAGTCAATTGACTTATGCAGCTCTGTGGATGTACAAAGCTAGTGGTAACGAAACTTATCGTACAATGGCATCTGACTACTTTGATCAATTTAATCTGGCTGGTCAAACCGTTGGTGTGATGGACTGGTCTGACCAAACAAATGGTGTTTTTGTGCTTGGAGCCGAGCTTGATCCTACAAACACAAAATACGCCAATGCCGCCAAAAACGTTCTAGACACTATTATTAACAGTCAGAGTGGATCTCCTTGTACCTTTACCAATGGAGGTATGCTTTGGTGTGACGGCTATAGTGATTCCAACTCACTTGTACCTCCTCAAGACATGGCACTGCTGGCTTTATTATACAGCAGGTTAGATAGTAGTAAATCTGATAGTTACACTAGCTTTGCTGTAAACCAGATAGATTATTTGCTTGGCAACAATTACATGTAAGTCGAAACATTTTATATACATATATATAATTAGACATACAGTCAAGTAGGAATATTAATATTTACCTCTTCTTATACAAACCAATAGGCTAACGCCCTATGTCTGTGGTATTCACATGAATTCACCCCACAACCCACATCATGCAGGTGCCTCTGGAGGCGACGACATCGGCAACATAAATTCATCGCCACCACAAGAAAAATACATCTTATACGGCGCAGTTGTTGGTGGACCAGATAAATCGGATAAATTTTATGATATCCGTGATGATTACCAGCAGACTGAAGTTGCACTTGATTACAATGCACCTTTCCAAGGACTTGTCGCCTATCAGCTTAGTGCGGATGCTCAGGATCCACCCTATGTGTCCATTACTCAGCCCAGACCCGATGTATCACCTTCATACAAATTCCCAGGTTGGCTCATTGCAGTTATTGTCATTGTCATTGTATTTATCCTTGCCATCATTGGGTATATTATTTGGTGGAAACGTCACCGTATATTTAAAACTGAAAAGACAGCATATGTATAATAGAAATGTGAAACAAACAGCATGAAATAAATATTCCAAATTTAGTATTTTCTATTTTAAAACGTGTTTTCTATTTTTAATTTTAAAAAAGTAGATGCCAAGATTTATTTGTGATGTATTTTATATTTTATTTATTATGCCTAAAATGTAACAGAAAATAAAAATGGATGATAAAAAATGAGTTCATGAAGTAAATAAATAAAAGTGAAAGAAAGTTGTTTTCTTAAATCATATATGCTACTATATACATTCTATAGAGATTAAATAATAAAAGGGGATGGGGCATATCATAGTAAATTTTTTGAAGATTTCTAAATGTATGGTTGTAAGTCTATCATTAGCTAATTTTTTTTTTCTGTTGTGTTGTTGTTGTATGATTGTATTGTTATGTGTTGTATAAATGAAGTTGTGTATATTTTTTTTTGCTGTATTTTTCTTTAATTATTTTCTGGTTATGAGATGACGGATGAACGGAGAAACACGTTTAAGCGCTGTATGACCAAGCATAGGGTGTCTCCATGATGTTTGTTGGGTTAGCCTGGTAGATAGGAGTGGACCAATATGGGATAATTTCAGATTGTAAACTCATATCGAAAACGTCAGGTTGGGCCGATGATGATTTTTGGAAATCTGTTGGAAGGAAAATGTCATCACTTTGTTGGAAAGTGTCTAAAGGATATGATTGGAGAGGGTATGAGATCGGGCCACAGCCGATTGGTGACATTTCTTCGACCATGTTCATTTGAGCATTTGGTGTATCCCACGAATATAAATCGGATTCGATAGGTGAGGCTGCGTTGCCTAATAAGGACTGATGGTCGAGCATGCCATAGGATTCACTGAGTGCATTTTGGTTCGTGTATCCAAAACCATAGGTGAAGTGTAACATTTCATCAGATTCAGCACTGCTGGAACAAGGTGATAATGAAGGTTGATGCATTGTAGTATTGACTGCATACGAGTTCAAAAAGTAAGGTTCATCATCTGCATCACAGCTGCTTGAAAGAGGAGGTGAGACGATTGGAGACCATGTTGCCTGGTGGTCCAATAACTGAGTGTTTGACATATCGAAAAGAGAAGAACCATTAGGCTTCCAGTCATCTGTCAATTTAGGATATACTAAAGAAAAAAAAATTAGACCATCTTACAAAAAGGCAGTGTAATATTGATTATTGAACTTACCAGGCTTGTCCTTGATGTAAGCTTGACGCTTCTTATAGGGTCCACGCTTGACACCCTTCTTGCGTTCTTTTCTATCAGAATCTCTGCAAGTTTCGGTCAAACCGAGCTTGATGCATCTAGCACAGGGTCTACCATCGTCGCACTTTTTACAGGCTTTTTGGCAGTTTACTAATAGAAATAAAAATATGTTAGGCATGTGTAACGTTTATTAATAAATCAAATTAATCATCTTTACCACAAGCATTCTTGACTTGTTTGCGCTTTGGCTTATCGCTTTTTGAAGCCTTTGAGGAAGTTTTGGTGGTTTTTGGTTGAGTAGGGATAGTGTTGGTGACTTGCTCATCATAATTGATCCAGGATTTAGAAAGGTTGTTCGACATATTGTTCATAGTTAAAAGTGTTGCTTAAATTGAAAAGAAGTGAAAAGAAAAGAAAACTTTAATTTTGAATGAATATAATGAAAATGAAAAATAAAAAAATAAACGACCGTGCAATCAAGGTTTATATATATTTTGAAATTGGGGGGGGGGGAAAGTCTAGAATAAGGGGTTAAAGTAACAAATAGAAATTTTTTGCCTTAGTAAAAAAAAAAAAGTTAAAAATAATTGCACGTTCCTATTGTATAAAAATCTTCATTATTATTATGTCTTTCATTTTAGAAAAACAAACAATAAACACACTTTCTGCAAATATTTTTATGCACCTAATATTATTAATCATCTAATTGAGGTGTGTCACAGACTTGATGTTATTGTAAATGATATTTAAGAAAAGAAGAAAACAAGTTGAATGTACCTTATGTAGCCCACCATGCCCATTTTCTTACTCTCCCCCCATGACGCAAAGGAAAAGAGTGTAATACCAAATAAAGAGAAACACATGGCAAGGTTTTTTTTATCAAAAATCCCGGTTAAAAAATCAAATCCTGCACAGTATTTTTTTTTTGACTATTAACACGATTATATTAAAGAGCAAATTTTTGCCTTTGATAAAATGGCATGTATTTCTTAAAATGTAATATAGCAATGTAACACAATTTGCTATAGCCACGTTTTCTGTTCTATCCCCTCATGGCGAATAGACTACAATCAAAATATTGTATTTAATATTTTGGGATGCCTGGACTATCCAAACCAGTCTTATCTACATATTATCAATTTCCTGTTTTATTCCTCGAGAAAAAACTAATACATTTAAACCATATGGATATAACTCTCTACCAATTATAAAGTCTTTTTATTAAAAAGGAAGCAACTATTACACATTAATATTAAAATATGATAAGAGTAACGCATTGGATCAGGCATTAAGTGTTTCATCACCTTGACCAAAAGTTAACACAAAGGAGCAAAAAACTGTAAGCTGGCAGTGGATCAGAGTGGGTACCGAATGATCGGGCTAAAAAATAATATCGATATATAAAAAGGTGGGGTAAGAGACCTTAAATAAATCAAAATCTCCTTTGCCTTATTGATCAAAAAGATCGGTTAATTGTAGCTATATGATTTTTCATATTACCAATAAGCTATGCAGTGTTCTCCTTGTTCATATATTATCATATGCATATTGTGGATTTGTTTGCTCGCGGTTAATCGTATAACCATTCCTTATAGGGATGAGCTAATTGTTATGTAATCAAAATCAATGTTTGGAAAACCTGATTCTCTCCCAAGCATAAAAACGGGTCAATGGTGAAGTTTCCAATGATTAGATCGGTAAAGACGCCTATTTTGTCGACTTGGGTACCACTCAAAATTTGTACGTCCTGTCACAAGAATTTTGTATTTATATTCTTTGCTATTTAAAATAACCAGTGTTTTTTTAAAATTAGAACCTTTAAAAGTAAACCCTGTTAATCCATATGTACAAATCTGAAAATTACCAAAACCATAAACTTTGATCGTAACCATGGCAGGATAAACGATAAACCAAATATACTAGACCCATTTCAACTTACTCATGTCTTTGAATTTTTTACCGCTGCAGAGCTCTGGTTACAGAAATCACTACTCCTATATTACTTGATATCCTCATGAAAAAATATGTGAGTGTGTGTAAAAGAGAAAGAGAGCACCTAGACAAATTAATTAAATGGAAAAAAAGGTTTGTTTTCACTTATTGTATATCTATTTTTATTTTCACATCATTCAAATTTATTAAATTGATTTGCCATACTTTCTTTAGTTAATCACACTTATCAGATTACTATTGTGACAAGAAATGTTATGATTTTATTATTTCTCTTTTTCTTTAAAAGATCGAGGCGGAATCCAGAAAATAGAAAAGTAACAGAATTTTGGTAATAATATCAATAAATAAATATGCTCAGGGCAATATGAACATTCATCATCATACATCATACCTTTATTTGTTTGTATTTTGTTTTCATTGGTGCATAACAAAGGATCAAATCAATGGTCACATGACGGATATAAATGGATAATTTTGTCTCGAATCTGTCAGATTATTTACTTACTTGTGGTAACTATTAGCTCGGGTCATTTATAACTATTCCTTTTTATTTCAATATGGTTCGATATGTCAATATTAATATCGCCAACTTGTACCATTTCTTTTCCTATTTGCTTTATCATTTCTGAATTTGAAAACATCCAATATATATTAAAAGGAGAACTACCACTCTGTTGGAAAGGGGTTTGTAAAAGAAAAAGAAAAACGTATGAGAATGATAGGGAAAAGGGGGGAAGAGGAGAAGAGGTTGGTAATAATTGAGTAAAAAATCTACAATGCTCAGGAAAAAGAAAAAGAAAAAGAAAAAAAAAACGTGCATGTCAAGATTGAAGTAGGAGTGCCAAAATAGAGATTCAGGGTCATTTATTTGCTTCGTATTCTTCGCTTATTATGTCCAAGTTTTTTCAAACATACAATAAACGAAGAACATGGTACTTTTATTACTATTTTTAATAGAGGTATCTAATATATAGACCCTCTACTGTCTAAAATAAAACAGTCTCATTAAATTATTCCTCGGGTTAACAAGCCGGCGAGAGCCGATTCTGACTCCGAGATAGTTAAGATAATAATTTCCAAGGAATCCATAACGTGCATAGTCTCTAATCAGAGAGGTACTGATACAAAGAAGTAAAATGAATTTGTTTGGTATATTAGCGATGTCAAAAGCGATCGACACAGGTTTTGCAAAGAATAGAAAAAACCGAACCCTGCTGTTATTATTGATTGTCAAAACAGTGGTATTTACAAATATATATAATTGCTAGAAAAGTTGGGGTAATCTGTCCTCCTCAGAAGATGCAATTAGACAAAGTAAAGGTACAAGGCGATTTAGAATCTTGATTAAGATCACTATGTGCTCCATAAGAATAATTAAGAAAATCCATATATGTACTATAATTACGATTACTTGAATCATTTAGCTGCCGTGTCATAGCTTATCTTCCATATCTAGAATTATTTGATAGAAACAATATTGCACGGAACAGACCATTTCCATGGACAGATTCGCGTGGATATCACGTTGTTTTTTTACCTAAACTACCAAGACTTCAAAAATCATTGATTGTATAAATTATCTTTAAATACTTATTTTTGTCACAATGTCAATATAACATGCTATCCAATGATGTTTTCTCGAACAACCTAAGTTTATTTCTAACCTTCTCAATCCAATCGAAACGTATGAAGAGAAATGTATCCTGTCTAATGTCTTGTCTAAATTAGGAAAAGCCACAGAAGATTTGTTATCTATTTTTATTATAACGAGTTTTGAGACTTCTAATTATATCCTTAACAATTTATCAACAGAATTGGGAAGAAGTATTGATATTGTATTTGTCTCAAGTTAAAGGCAATTATATCAAAAGGCTCATTATCTAAGCTAACACATCTACTCAATTTTAACAATGTAGGAAAACGATTGGCTCGGTCTAGTCCTTGGTCAAAATCTCATTTTGCTAAAAATGACTGGTATGGAAAAGAATTGCAAAAACATATGTATTAGAAGAGTACTATAAATGTCAGATCGATTTTTCTACGTGTGGACTTTTTTGTAGAAAAAAAAACTTTCTTTTTTTCATTTTAGTAGAAGGTATAACAATAGCCACGTTTTATTGTATACAGTTTTTTTTTTTAATAAATGTTCTTAACCATTTTGTAAATGATCACCGCCGCTGCATTTCTTTTGATTTTAACGATCAAAGATAAATAAACTCCGTTGTAAAAGAAGCACAATATATCATATATATATCCCCTTTTTACTACATTTTCTCCTTTAATAATAGAGAGATAAATACAATCTATTTAGGGGAAACACATGGCGAACACTGTTAACCCGGTTAAAAAATCAAATGCTACATAGTTCAATCGAATTATGATTTTACTGAGACAAATATGTTAAGAAATAAGCTTGCAATTTAAGCATTAAAAAAAGACGTTAATAATGTAGTACAATTGGCTAAGGCCACGTTTTTTAACCCTTTTTCCTCTCTTGAACAGAATTAAATTTTACATTCAGACAAATTGTGGTATGTATAACTATCCAGACTAATATCTGTGTATTACCAGTGAGCTACTACATTCGGTGAAAGAAATAGACAGTATATAATACTTTGAGGAGAAAAAACAGTAAATGGAAATCGATAATTACACAAAGATTAACTAAAAATGAAAATAAACCTATCACAACATGAAAACATAAAGGCATCCGAAATTAATGAAATCCTCGAAATGGGTACCGAATAGTCGGGCTAATACGAAGTATAAAAAAAGTGGGGTAAAGAGCTTAAATATATCAAGATCGCCGCAATATTATTGATAAAAAGGATCAGTCTATTTTCAGAGATTTCTCATATTAAAATTCGACTATGCAGCAAGTCTCCCTATTCATTTAATTGTTAACATCTCATTTGTCGCTATCTGCGGTTAATGTTATAGCCTTCAGAGCTTATGTAATCGGCACGAATGCTAAGGGAAAATATCCCCTTTGTAAATAAGAAAGAGAGAGGAGCGCGGGGAATGAGTTGAATTATGTTTAGATCTCTAAGACTATTATCTCTATTTATTGCAACCATCATTTAAATTTTGTGCTGGCATGCCACAAAAAAAGTTGTCTTGATTTGGCAAGGATAATACAAGTTGTATCATCATTTCTGTACTCATAAAAGTCAATGACATGCAAAAAAAAAAAAAAAGTAATTGCTGTGGGATAAATAAAATAATAAAACCACACTAAGCCCTTTTGGGATAATCTTACGCCTATTTTTGAACTATTTGCCGCTGCATGATTTTAAGCTACAGAGATCACTTCTTGGCTGTTTCGTTACCATGATTGATAAACAAATAAAAACACCACGTTGACTCAAAACAATAAAATTATTCACTAAAGCTATACATTTTCACCCTCAAATATAGATCTAAAAACTTGATTGATCCATTTCTTTTATTTAACCATCTAATAAAAGGTACCATGATTTTAGGAAATAATAGTAAAATATTTGCTCCGCCTCTCGATCATTAATTATTATGGAAACCTCAGTAATCACCAGCTAACTTGTGTATAACAAGCTATCATAACCGTCATATATAGAATACTGTGAGCCACTTTTATTGGTGAATTGTCTTTGAACACGTTCCAGGAAAAATAATCCTTAATTCAAAAAACAATTGTCAAATCCAAAAGCTGTCTTTCAAAGAAAAATGTTTTCCCTAGTCATTTTTATAATAGAAACACCAAGTAGCTATCATTTTTTATAGGTTGGCTATTGAATACAGACCAGTATATGGTATGTAATACATAAATAGCGCGTCATTAAATGATGGAGTATATTGATTTGATAAGATTTCCATCTTAGATAAAACAAAGCTTTTTTTTTTTCTTTTTTTTTTTATAAAGTGAATACTTGTCAATGTAGAGCCTTAAAATCATCAAATATAGTTATAGATAATTCTATATGATAATCCATACAATAACATTGCATTTGAGCGTTAATAGATGCAAGTCCGATCAATTCATCTTTTGAAAAAGTCTAGAAGATACGTCGCTGCAGATTTCAGTTTTTAAATTAAAGTTTATTATTATTGTTATTTATGTGCATAACTTCAAATCTTGCTGTTTAATAATTGGATTTTGTATTAGCAACCAAAATATATTTAACTATTCCTTGGTGGTTAATTTTTAGAAAGATATTTTAAAACTCTGATATTGCCCGCGTAATCTGGCTTAATTAAGGCAAGCTATCAGCATTTTTTTTTACTGGTAATACTTATACTACTTAATATTAATTATAATACAATATGATATGGAATAAATTAAATAATATCATTATGCTTGCTTCCAAGATTGGGATTGGTTCTGTCATTATTTAGCTTTCCATCAAAAGAATGCTAATATCATTCATTACGCCATTTACTACATTTGTTTATTACTTTCTTGTTGACACCCCCCTTCCATTCTCATTATATGGTAAATCCTATCAGCTCATTGGTTATGATTAACATAATCTGCCATTTGTCAGCCATAAAATTGAATGCTACCAAACTGGGTAAGATCAGAATAAAAACGGTTAAAAAATCAAAACCCTGCGCATAATAATTACCTTTTAACTATATTAACGATATTGCCTTAGAGTTGTGTAGTCGATTAGATCTTAAAGTAGATGATACATAGGGTGGTACAACTGTAATATCTTGCATGTTTCTATTTCATTCTCTCAAATTGATATGCTGTTTTTGCATTCAGATTGCATTGCATTTAAAATATTTGTATACTTGGGGTATCGAAATACCATCTCATCTGCAGAATATCTGTTTCCTCATTTGATGGCTCCAGTCCCTATTAAAATTATTTATGGAGGAACTTCGGTACCATCCGAAGGGTATGAAAAGAAATAGCTTCCAATGGTGGTTATTAATAATTGAGTAGTAAGCAGCATCTGAAAGTACAATTAAACATAAATTAAACCTTAACCATTTTGTTTAACTTTCACCGAAATAAAAAAAATCATATAAAATGAAGTATCATTGTTAAGCACATAACCAAAAGGATACCAGCACACAAATATGTCACAGATAGTACCATGGTTTTGGTACAAAAAAAAATAGTAAAATAGAAATGAATTAAGAAAATTTCAATAAATCAATATTTGATTACTTGATACTAATTGTGATGCACATGATCACAAGGAGAGAGTGAGAAAAATGGCTAACTCAGGAGGAATAGTTAAGGCACCTTATTCAATAAGCTGTTAAAATAACTATTATGCATTTACAGGAAACACAATAGTACCAAGAGTCTATCTAAGATCCTAAAAAAGATACCCTTCATGAGGGAAACAAAAAACAAAAAAAAACACACTGTTTGACACCAACGGAAAAATAAACTGAGGATAAAGAGGCCACATAAAAGCCTGATGAGAGCTTTATTTGAGCCTTTACAGTAGAATTACAGACCTCTTGTGAACCTCAGCAATGTTTATTGAAGCCCATATTCAACTCCTGAGGTCAAATGAGGGCCCTTGAGGAATAAAATGTTTGTTTTTCCGGTGACTACAGTGATTTAGTCATGATTCTATTTTCTTTGAAAAGGTGTAGCATGCGTTTAATAATAACTATCTAATGATCCAAAAGAAATTCAACTAGAGGTGTGAATGCAGCAACTTCTATAAGAGGTTTACTTCCTAATGGTTCATAAATACTCGATACCTCTTGGAGCTGCTTCACATTTCAGTTATTTTTCCTTGGACATCAAGAAAGTGGGTTTATCCGTTTTCTCAGATGTTCATATGATATAATGACACTATATGAAAATGGTATTATCGATATGATGGAATTGTGCCTCTGTACCCCTCTTAAGATGGTGTCTAAAGCATAAAAGAAATATATAACAAGAGACAAATTTAGAACTTCCAAATTTCAATGTAGTTACCTGCCATGGGAAAAAAAAATACTTCATGGGCTTAGAATGCGATAATCATGAGCCTTCTAAAGAAGTGGCACATAAGAAGTGGGCTCTTGAAAACTTTATTACACAAAAGAAATGCTGTTTAGTAGCTGAATGGACGTTAATTATAAATCAAATTTCCAACGCAAGACTATCAATGAATTTAAACAAGCCAGAAAATTGATCCATTGCGTACAGAATGTTGTAAACTGTTACCTGACTCTAGACATGAAACCATTCCGAAAATAATCACAGAGTTTTAGGTCAAGTCCATTTTAATTTTTGGGGGAAAGAAAGACAAGCTCAAGGCTCAACATACACATAATGTTACAATAGATATTTTCAAATATTTGCGAGTCAAGTCATAACTTGCTTACTTTAGGCTATCAATACCATTGGTGTTCTTGCATGTTTTTCAAATTCAGAAACAGAGCTGTCAACAGACTACACCGATACGCCTGTAGATGATGTTAAACAAGGATTGTCCTCTTTAATAATTCCCATTCGGTTTCATATACCAATACGCAACGGTAATCCATTTTAACCCTTTAAGTATGAAGAGTCTAGTCGAATACCAAAAGGTATTTTTCTTCACGTGCGTAGGTGGCTCAAAGAGAGATTATTTATGTCGAAATTAAAAAATCATATTACAAGCACAATAAATTGCAAAAGTCGGTGTAAATAATAATAAACGTTTATATTTATATATTTCGTATGGAAAGCCACTGTTTGGTCAAATAAAAGAGAAGAATAGAATTAAAATAAATAATAAATATAGGTTTGTATGGATTATTTATATACAAAATAAAGAGAAGAAAGGCATTAAGAAAAAATACAATGGAAGGGAATAATAAAGATGATGACGATAATATAATAAAAGAAAATAGAGCCTGTAGTGCTAAAGAAAATGAAAAAGAAGGAGTTCTTCTATTTTTCTTTCTCTTTTATGTTACTATTTTTACATTTCCCATACTCTGTTCTTTAGCCTGTTACCATCCTCTGACATGGGCTTCAGAATTTGCTGCTGCTTTACTTGGGCAACACCCACATGATCTAAATAAGCATCTGGTTGCATAACCCGCGACAGCCGATACTTGACGCCGAGATAACTTAGATAATAATTTCTAGGAAAGACACGCACACGTTTCACACCAGGAAAATGGCTATCGCTGACGTCCACAAATGTACCCCCTACTGTCAGTGTCTGTTCTAATTTTACCTGGTTGGTCACATCAAATGGGGCCCATTTTTCGTTCATAAACACAAGCCAGGTAATATTCCAAGAAGACTGGGCGTTGTTTCGAATAGCAGATGAGGAGTTGCTATTACCAGTAGAATGAAGTAATGATAATGGTGTTTTTTTAATGGTGGATGATGGTGGTGAAACAATAGATAACGGAGGTGACAATATACGAGAATGGATATTTTTAGCTGAATATTTTTGACCATAAATAGGAGGGGCATTCATATGATTCAAAGACTGGATCATGTACTCAGATTTCCCACTTTCACTATTACTTTGGCTATTATAAGATTGTGATGAAGGTGAAGCCAGAGATTCTATTGGAGGTATTGACTGGCGTAAATGATGCTGTGAGAGCGTTTCAAGTGCTTTCTGATCTGTATTATAATGCTGGTACATAAGACTCAACTCGGGACATGCACTCATTCTATTGTGATTATTCTGAAGATTATAGTTATAAATATCTATATATAATTATAATATATAGATAGATAGATAAATAGATAAGTGGACGATGTAATTATTTTGATATGATGACAAAGAAAAAAGTGAGGAAGGAGAACAAGAAAGAAAAAAAGAAAAGAAAAAGGAACCTTAAATATTCTAATTCGTTCGTTCACTCTCACTCTTGTATGTGCACAACATCTATTGCATCATGGGGACTCTGATTATTGTTACACGTTTTAGTAGAACTGAAAAAAGTGAAATTGAAAAATGTATGACTTATTATAAAATAGATTCAACAATTAATGGCAATAATAAGGTATTGTTTTCCTACTTTGTGACAGTGTGGTCCTCGTTGAAGACATTTTATCTTTCTTCATAGACATAAAACATAAGTTTTCCCATCATCTATTTTTTCATATTGTGTCACGAGTTCAAACAGACTACAGTACCACTATCAACAATAACATTCCTCTCTCTTTATAACTTTTTTTTTATTTGTTCTGGAAATTGGCAAACAGTTATGCAACACGCTACGCTTTGTTTATTAGGACATGTAAAGGATATAGAGCAGAGCTTGTACTTTAATAATACATTGTTTATATAATTTTTTTAAAAAAAAGATATATTTCTTTAATTTCTATACATCATTGTAGTAGAAGTAACCTAAGCTGTGTTGTCTTGTGGATTGTTGATATTATGTAATCTTTTCCCTATAAGATAAGTATCGTCCCTTACAGTTTGCATCCACATGTCTAATAATTTCTTGATGATAAAAGCAACCAACAGGATTGCAAATGCGCAGAAAGTGATTGGATAAGTATACCTCATGACAGAAACTTGTACAGAATAATCGGGTGTAGAATCTAGTTTATGAAAGGCAATAATAGTAAATACCAAGATTGTCACGTATCTATCGCTAATGAATTTACCCAAAAATTGGAGTACACCCCAGGATATAATACCGGGTATAGTAATAGCAACGAGTGAACCAAGTATGACTGGAGCAGCAATGGTAATTGTAACAGCCCAACTATCTACCTGTAATATACCATCACTCATGATATTGTTAAGATGTCTTTGTAGCCTATTCGGAGTTGGGAACAGTTGAATGATGTTGTAAATGATACTAATGTAGGCAACACCAAAAGACCAATCCTGGTGTTATAAATAAAGACAAAATAGTAAAGATAAATAAATAAATAAACAAATGAACATATGCATATATAAAATACTGTTGTTTCGACCCTGTGAGTGAGTTTATATATATACATTTATATACCACATATAAATGTATACAATAACATCCACCCTTTTTTTTTTCTTTTGCGTCTTTCTCTTTAAAATGCATACCTGGGACACATTGATCACAAGGCCGTTTTTATATTCTGAACTACGGATCGGCATCAGGACAAAGAGATCAACTGCGATTCCAAAGACGAGAGGCATGATCAAACCCAACGTACTAGCCAAATACAGAAATTTTGTAACCTTAATTAATATACAAAAAAAAAGGTTGTTAATAAAAGATTATTATCGAAGAATACAAGAATGTTTACCTTTTTCATGACTGATTTGATAAAATCCACGTATGAGACATCATACTTAAAGTCAAAGAATTTATACAATGTAAAAAAGAAGGCTATGATAATATAGAATCCCAAAGAAAAGGAATAAAGATCGCTGACTCTGGCATTTGGCGCAAAATAATGGGAAAACAGAAAACGACCCAAAAGGACTTGCAGTAACATCATTAATCACATGAAATCACAATAAAGATATAAAAATAACTTACGAGGTATTACAGTGACAGAACAAACAAAGAGGGATATTGATAACCATAATAACACCAGAAATATGGTAATCTAATCATTAATGGGAAAAAAAACCAGTAAAATTGAGTAAATAAACAAATAAACAAATACGTATAGCACCATCATTTACCCTTTGATAAAAGAAGGGCGGAATGTAAACAATGATTGTTGATTGATCCTCGTCATTCGTATCGGCGGCAGCAGGATGTTTTCGTCCCCTCTCTTGTTGATCAATCGGTTGAAAGTGCACTGGGTCTACTGGTACAAGCATACGGCGTGTTGGATCCACAGACACGCTGTCATACTTTGGGACACGCACCAACATTCCATCGGGCTGAAAGATGGTGGAACTATCATGGTCGTTGTGTATATCCAAATAATTATCAACATTGTAATTGGATGCCTTTTCAAAAGTCAACCATGCCTTGAGTGTACGCCTCATGTGATGGCCCTCTTCATCTGCCATGCGCACATTGAACATGTAGGAAGTCAGGCGCAATTGGCGACAGATAAAGTGCCACCACCAATCCAACGCCTTTTTTGAATGTTCACGAGGTTTGATCAGCATGATCAAGGGAGGTAACAGAAATTGAACTGCTAAAAAATCAAACGCCACAGTCGAGCAAAGTGGGTTGGAGAACGATAATCGCAGTGGAAAAACAATGTTTGTCAATGCAAGAGTATAAGTCACTGTCCCGACACCAAATATAATCATGAATGCGTAGGCAAATGCGCTATATCCAATCTTATATAAAAGAGTGGTAAATGGCTTGTCGACCATCTCTTGTATGGGATGGAACTGGGGATCATTGGGATCTCGGATGTACCAAAGTACGCCTGGACGAATGATTTCTCGACACACGGTAATAAAGTTAGCAAAATAAAATAGGACACCCGTTCCGAGAAACCAGTGTAGGAAAAGTGAGGAAAACGGATTTGTGAGCTGAAAATCATAACGTGATTCGAATGATGCCTTGGCAAAGAGCGGTAAGGTCGTCATATCCAACAAAAGCCCACATGCAGTGGGAAAAATAAGCATTTCAATCACAAAGAAAAAAAACACTTTGAGAAACATCCCTTGCTGCCGAATTAACTCTTGGAAAAACGAATCTGGTGAATGTAGCTGCCTTTTCATCTGTGCTAGATAAAGAGATCCCAGGCAAATCAAAATGAGGTATCCTACAAGAATACATATGCTACGGTCTAAGCTCGTCCTTCCCACAGAGAATTGGTGCCATCGCTTGAGAGCAAGAGTGCCCCACTTGTCTACTTTCTGCTCAATGTCATCCCAATCAAATGAGAAGAAAAGAGATGGTACAGACATTGATGGGCTCGATCCATTGTTAGTATTGTTGGCCCATTTCTTCGATGACCCTTTCATTAACGGTATCATGCTGTTTGATGATAAAGTTGCATTACCAAAAGATTCAAACAGCTTTTCCTGAGCCACATATAAAGTGGCTTTAAGAGATTCCGGCAACATGAGCTTAATAGGTTCTCCAATAGCAGACCAAATCTGAGGGATACCTTGATCTATAATAAAGTCAACCAGTGGGTCGGTCATTAGACGCATGACATGGATTGGTGTCTCAATTAAGCTTGCAGGTCGGAGCTATCAAAATAAAATCAATATTTGTGTACAACATGTATACCTATTTGGTACTTACCGTAATAACAAGTCTGCCAATAACATAAGGAACCCATATGGATATACCCAGGCAAAGACTGATAATCAAAGCCATCAAAACGGAGTTTTGCAATAGCATCCAGGGATTACCTCTCATGCCTATAGCTTCTAAAATACCATTTATGTCATCGGCCGCGTCAAAGGGTTCGTCGTCATCGTCATCGTCGTCATCATCATCATTATTAATAATATTATTGTTATTATTATCTATCGCTTGCTCCTCATCACCAGCATTGTCAATAATAGTATCAGGCTGTTGATAACGAGGAGGACTTATAGGGGGTTCGTGAGGAGACGGAGAAGGAGGCTGAGGAAACTGGGTGCTACTTTGATCGTGTTCTGCAGTATAACCTGCATCGGGTGTGGCATTGTCATATTCTGGAAGCTTGTCAGTTCTTCTTTTTTTTCTACTATCGTTTTGTATTATCAACTCTTCTTCTTCTTTTTCTTCTTCTTTATGATGATATTGCTGTGTAAGATGCTGTAAAGGTTGATTATGGGATTCGGCAATGTGGTGATCTTGATGTTCGTCGATGGTATTGTTTTCTTGATCATAATTGTCATGATATATGTAGCTGTTGTTGGATTTATTACCAGTGCCATCAAGCCCACCAAATAAGAGGTCCTCATCTATCTGATTTCTATCCAATCTTGGTGTTACAGTAAAAGAAGAAGAGTTGGGACGCTCGTTATGCTGTTTTCTTTCTCGGTCGTTTTCCAGATCATTCATTAAAACATGTAACTGATTTCTAATTGCTTCATCTTGTTCGTCTTCGCTTTCCATTCGGTTGTCGAGTATCTGAAAAGCATTTTCGAGAGTGTCTAGTGCCATATGTTCTTGATTTAACTGGTGATTTATAGCATCGTTATTCAAGTGATTATGATGATCTTGAAGTGGCTCGTCGTCTTCCATGTCTGGTAAGTTCTGCATCATCCATTCTCTAAACAGATATGCAGCCACAAAAACAATTACGACAAATACAGTAATAATTTGACCTTCCAAACACTCATACAAGAACCCCCTAATAAATAAATACATTATTATTATTATTTTATTATTTTATTATTTTGTTATTTTGTTATTTTGTTATTCTATTTATTATTATGCATATATGAATCTCCGTTCAACTTACTTTAATGTCAGCTCGTTAAAAGCATCATTATTGATGTTACCATTAGGATCTTCATTACGATCTTCGTTATTATTATTATTATTGTTATTATTATTGCTGTAATTGTAATTATTATTGATGCCAATGTTTTCACCACTCCAGAAATAGAAGCGCCAAGTTCTCAATGTAAAATTTGGTAATAGTACAAGCCATACCAAAGCAACACAGAAACAGCGAAAGCATGTTTTTAAAAGACTCAGTATTCGAAGAATAAACTGAGTACACAGCACATAAAAAGGTACTCTTTCTGGCATATCCGATCGATAAATGGGTGAGAATTCAAAAGGGTGTTCACATAATTCGCAATATCTAAGTCATATTAGTTTTAGTTTTGTTGGCTTTGCTTTGCTGCTTACTTTTTTTTACTATGTGATAACCACTCTAAAAGGCTACAAATAAAATGATTGATTAATATGTGTATAAATACGGATAAATACAATTTACCAGTCTTCATGTACAAAGCGTATACTACCAGAGCATTTACAAGGGTAATATAGCGAATGGTCAGGTGTTGATTCACATCTACAAACTCTACAAATCTCTTCTATTGCGACTGTAAGTGAATGCTGTTGCAATGAAGGTAATAAAAGGTACCTTGATCTTCCACCATCTCGTTTATTTAGCTATCAATAGTATTTAAATAAAGAATATAAGGTATTAAACTGGCATATGGTAAAGTGTTATTTCAGTCAATGAAATAATAAATATATTTTTTGCAGGAAAAAGAAAAAGATGAATTAGAGAAATTAAAAAAGTTTAAAGCAAAACATACGTCACGTGATTAACGGGAAACGAAATCCAGGTTTCATCAGCTTTTCTTGACTCACACGATGCTCACTCCTTATTTTCTGTCAAAAAGGAGTGAAATACAAAAAAAAACTGAACACAACACAATAAAATGAGATAACATACCATCACTTTTCTATTCAAGGCTTAAAAAACTAGGAGAGCAATCTTTATTATTATTTGCCTTAGATGAATTAATCTTAATAAGACACTCCCATCATTTTTTTAACCTCTTCATCACCAACACCTACACTCGGATATCCCCACTTTAACATCTATTGATAATATAAATAAACAAACAAAATAAAAATCAGGCACAAGGACCAAAATGGTTATTTTAATTTTTTTTAGCTTTATAAAATATCCAACTTTGTATTGTTCTGTCGCTACACTAGGGAGTTAATGTTATGAATAAACATAATAATTGAAGCTGAAAAGATAAGTTCTATACAATATAAAAAAAAAATACATAAAATTACTCCTACGAATACATATCCTTTTTATGCGTTCCTATTATTCCCCTTTTTTTTATCGTATTGTGCACTATTAACGAAATTTGAAGCTCTTTCTGTCTCTTTCTCACACGATATAATAAGCTAATTAAATACCTCATGTATTAAATATGAATTGCAAATCGATCATGTTATTTTCTATTTATATTGCTTGTTTTAATAACAGTTACTGTGAAAGTGTATATGTTTAAAATCGTGATTGTATTTTTTTGAAAAACAAAGCACCGAAAAAAGAAAAAACAACATTGACAGTGAGCGGCATGATTATTTATAAGCGGATCGTAAGACAAAACTAATCTATATTTCAACGACATAAACTCGGAAAAGTATATATCCTATGACAATAGTAAAAGTTGTATACTCGGCGCTCTATCCTCTTTTTCTTGCACTAAAAAGCTAGTACCCATTCCTATTATTTACAAAAGGCCAGCCATGATTATGAATCGAAATCCAATTGATTGCACTACCAGTTGGAAACATTTAGTTGTACAAGTAGCTAAGGAAATATCTACAACTCATTACAGTTCCTTTCAAAATGAGTTTCGTGGAAACAAAAAAATTTAGGTTGCACTAAAATATTTCAAAAGAAAAAGTAGTACACTACTTTGCCACTTTGACTAAAAATAACAATAAAGCTATAATAACAGAATTTTTTATTTATAAAAATAACCATTAGATGATTCTATCATATGCCATCATTAATTGTGAGTGGAAAAGGAATTGATGAATGGGACCTTCCAATGTATGGAACGACTTAAAATAAGTGTAAGCCTTTGATAACTTGATATGACCTCCAAACATATACCAGCAATGTTAGTAATAGTAGACACTATAAAGGATTGCTATATAAAAGCAATAAACAGTTAGCTTGAATCAGGTAGAGCACGCTTTAATATAGTATAATATAATATAGTATTCGCATAAAAATTTACTATTTTATCGCAGGTTAATTAGATACTAGGTATTACAAAGACAGAGAGACAGGCGAGAAGAATAAATCAAATCAGTTTCAATATTTGAGCCAACAAATGTTACGCTCACTCCTATGTTCTGTGTATAAAACAAAAACAATCAAAAGTGTAAAAACTTTGAACTTAATGCTTTTTTTTGTTACGATTATAGGAGAATGACTTAGAAAGAAAGAAGGAAAGACACACTTGAGCAAGAAATAATTCAAGGATATTATATAACTACAATTTCATTTTCTAACCAAGCCGAAGATCAAAGCACAAAATGAACTTTTCATCTTGTCTTTTTACAATATTGTATGTTTAACCATTCCGTATTTGTTAAACATATATGAATAATAGTCTACCCTTCAATGCTGCTCTTACTCTTTAAAACAAAGCAACGTGACAATAAAAAGTTAACATCAAAAGACAAAAACTATGGAGACGCCGGGGTTTGAACCCGGGGCCTTCTGCATGCAAAGCAGACGTGATACCACTACACCACATCCCCGAATGCCGGTGGTATAGAGCGGTCGGCATTCTCTACTATAACAGACGCTCTTTCCTCTTCCTCC